>JABYPW010002140.1:0-12275 GCA_016880775.1 Phymatotrichopsis omnivora | reverse complement strand
GGGCGGGGCTGCGCGAGGGCGCGAAGCGCCCTCGCACCGGTCGGGGCGCGCGCGAAGCGCGCGCCCGACAGGCCGACGGTCGCGTCGCGCTTCGCGCGAAGCGACCTAGGCTAAAAAATCCGGCCCCGCCCCTTTCCCCCTCCACTACCCCTACAGGGGGGGGGAAGGGAGGGGGAAGGCGATCGGGCCCCCGGCGACACAGGATGTGTCGACCCGCGGGCGGCCTAGGCCGCCCATCACAAAATCTTCGCGGGCGGCAAAGCGCGCGCCCCGGCGAAGATTTGTGAAGGGCGACACATTTAGTCTGATTTTTATTTGAAACTTCTGTTTTTTTTTCGGTGAGGCGGCCCGACCGCCGTAGGGGCGGCCCGCCACTCGCCGAGCTGCGGAGCCGCGTAAGCGCTACGCCGATGGCCTGCCGCCCCCGCGCGCTTCGCGCTAAATTTTTCTTTTTTCGAAAAATTTTTCGAAAAAAGAAAAATAAAGGGGGCGGCCGGCGGAGCATCCGCGCGCTCCAACGGAAGACATATTGAAAATATGTCCGCGCCGCCCCCTTCTTTTTTTTTGAAAAAAAAGAAGCGCGAAGCGCGCGCGGGGCGTAGGCCTGCGGCGTAGCGCTTACGCGCTCCGCCTAGGCTAAAATTTAAGATAGGCGGGGCCGCCCCTACGGCGGTCGGGCCCCGCCTCACCTCTCAAGCAAGGGAACCGCAGTGCAGTGCAGTAAGGGATTTTGCATTTCTTTGAAATGCAAAACCCTAGGCCCGTGGCTAAGCCCCCTGAATTTTTTAAAAATTAAATTTTTTTTTAATAATTAAGGTGGGGCTAACTTCCACAATGTTTTAACGGCGCGCTACGCGCGCGCGCGTTAAAATTAGCCGAGGTGGGGCGCGTAAGCGCTCCGCCGCTGGCCTACCCGCCCGCGCGCTTCGCGCTAAATTTTGATTTTTTCGAAAAATTTTTCGAAAAAAGAAAAATAAAGGGCGGGCCGGACACATGGTGTCGTCCCCCCGGAATGCCATGCGCGCTACGCGCGCGCTATTTAAGGTAAAAAAGGGGGGGAGGGGGCGCGCTTCGCACGCCTCCCCCCCTCCCCTTATCAAAAAATTCGGGCCGCGCGCTGCGCGCGCCCCTCCTTCGGGCGGCTACGTCTTTTTCTTCTGATGAAGAAAAAGACTTGTGAACGCGGCACGATAGCCGAGTCAAAATATATATATATATATATTTTGACGCTGGCATTAAAAAAATCCAAATATAAATATTTGATTTTTTTAAGCGCCGCGCCGCCATCCCCCCCCCTAACTAACCCTTTTAGGGCTAACTAACCCTTTTAGGGCTAACTAACCCTTTTAGGGCTAACTAACCCTTTTAGGGCTAACCTAAACCCCCTCTTTAGAGGGGGTTTTGGGGGGAAGGGCAATATTTTTTCTAGAAAAACCTGGTTTTCGGAGGAAAACGCCCGATTTTTCTTGTTCTTATAAAAACATAGGGTGTTTGCTAGGAAGCAACCCATCCCATCAACGCGCGCTACGCGCGCGTTGAGGTTTCACCGATGTCAAACCCTAAGGCCCGTAGACATATATTAAAAGGGGTTTAAAGGGATCAAAATTCAGCGCTCTGCGCGCATAAAAAAAAAAGAAAAAATTTTTTTACAAAAATCCCCCCCCCACCCCCACCACCCAAGCAAACCGACAAAGCCACGTGTTGAAAAAAAAAATCCAAGATTTCTTTCCAAACACGTATTGAAAAAAAAATTGGGCAAAAATTTTTCTAGAAAAGCAATTTTTTGCTAGACGAATAATTGCCTTGTACCCCGTCTTAAACCATAAAAGAAAAACCGGCCTTCGGTTTTTATTTTTTTTTTGTTGTAGTTTTTCGAACCTTCGCCGTTTTTCTACGTATCTTCGCCGGGGCGCGCTCCGCGCGCCCCGGCGAAGATTTTTAAAAGAAAACCATAAACAAAAGTAAGTAACCAACTGATTTTTTTTTTCACAAAATCTTTCTCTTTATTTTTTTCCCTCCCCCCCCCACACCCTAAAAGGGTGAGTCTAACCCCCTCTAAAGAGGGGGTTAAGGTTAGGGGTGGAAATGAGGGGCCGCAGGGCCCCTCAAAAACTTTATAGGCGCTTTTGTGGGAACCTTAAAATTAGCCTAGGCGGAGCGCATAAGCGCTACGCCGCTGGCCTGGCCGCCCGCGCGCTTCGCGCTCGGGCGGCCTGGACACCTTCATGTGTCGGAAAAACTCCTTTTTAACGGCCATCGGCGGAGCGCTTAGCGCCCCACCTCGGCGAACTCGCCTGTTTTCTTCATTTTTTGTTTTTTAAAAAAAAACAAAAAAAAGAGGAGGCGGGCCCGACCGTCGTAGGTGGTCGGGCCCGCCGCCGCCTCGTGAGCTGCGGGCCCGACCGCCGTTAGGGGCGGCCCCGCCTAAATTAAATTTAGCCGAGGCGGAGCTGCGTAAGCGCTACGCCGATGGCCTGCCGCCCCCGCGCGCTTCGCGCTAAATTTTTCTTTTTTCGAAAAATTTTTCGAAAAAAGAAAAATAAAGGGGGGCGGCCGGCGGAGCATCCGCGCGCTCCGCTACGAAGAAGCGGAAGACATATTAAAAATATGTCCGCCGCCCCCCTTCTTTTTTGTTTTTTGAAAAAAAAGAAGCGCGAAGCGCGCGCTGGGGCGGTAGGCCAGCGGCGTAGCGCTTACGCCTCCGCCTAGGCTAAATTTAAGTTAGGCGGGCCGCCCCTAGGGTCGGCCCCGCCTCACGGGTGGCGCGCACCGGAGGCGCCCCACTCCCCTTTCCCCTCTCTCTCTCGAGAGAGAGAGGGTCAGGGGAAGAAAAAGTCGCCTCTTTTGAGGGGCCCGCCCAGAAAAACTGGGCGTTTTCCTCACCATCGCTTTCTGGCGTTTCAGGGATAAAACAGGTTTTTGACCAAAAACATCCGTCGGAAGTGGCGCATTTAAGCGCCCACATCCTCCCTTTCTAAAAGTAGAAAACTTCGTTTTTTACTTAGTGAAAACTTTTCTTCTCTACTCCGAGGTTTGGCCACCGTACGCGCGCTAGCGCGCGCTAGGGCTGAGATAGAGAAGAACCCGGGGTCGCGCGCGCGCTACGCGCGCGCTCGCGCCCCGGGACAACCGGGGGGGGGCGCGCCGCGCGCACCCCCCCCCGGCCTGGGCAGGCAGCCCTCCCCCGGGGGGGTCCCCCCCTTCCTTTAGCGCCATCTTTTTTTTTACAAAAAAAAGAAGCGCGCGGATGCTATGCTAAATCTATAAAAGGGGGAGGTTTCAACATCTTAAAATAGACCCGCCCTTCGGGGGGCGCGCTTAAAAAAAATTCTTTTTTTTTAATTCCCCCGAAGTGCGGGGTCTTTTTAAGATGGTGAAACCGAAGGGGCGGCGAAGCCGCCCTTCGTTTGGACGTTTTCCAAAAAACGGTTTTACAAAAACCGTTTTTTAGAAAAGCGTAAAACCAAGGAAAACTGCGTTTTAGAAAAAAACCTAACTATTTTTCGTGAACGAAAAACACTTGGCTGAGCCCTTTTCCCCTCACCCTAAAAGGGTTAATTAGGGGGACGGCATGCGCGCGCCACTTTTAAATATATATATATTTATATATATATATTTATATGCAATTAATAAATTTCATTTATTAATTGCTATCGCGCGCGCCCCATTAGGGCCTTCGGCCCCAAGAAAAACAGAGGAAGATTTAATCTTCCTCTTTTTTTGGTCCCATTTTTCTTCTTTTTTAGAGATTGCGGGTTATTTTTTTTTTAATAACCCTAGTAGAAGGAATTGTTAATAGTACAATTCCTCCAAAACTCTTTAATTTCATATAATAGTGGTAAATCTCTTACGTGAACAGTATTTGAAAAAAAAAAGCTAACCTGCGCCGTTTTTCTACTTTTTTAAAAGAAAAAAACAGAAACAACCAAAAAACATTTTAATGTTTGTCTTTTTTGTTTTTCCCTCCCCCCCCCCACAAAAGCGCCCTAAAGGGTTAGTTAGGGGTGGAAATGAGGGGCCCAAAGCAGGCCCTCAAAACTTTATAGGCGCTTTTGTGGGAACCTTAAAATAGCCTAGGCGGAGCGCGTAAGCGCTACGCCGCTGGCCTGGCCGCCCGCGCGCTTCGCGGCTCGGGCGGCCTGGACACATTCATGTGTCGGAAAAACTCCTTTTTTAACGGCCAGCGGCGGAGCGCTTACGCGGGGCCCCACCTCGGCTAACTCGCCTGTTTTATTCTTCATTTTAAAAAAGAGGAGGCGGGCCCGACCGTCGTAGGTGGTCGGGCCCGCCGCCGCCTCGCGCGCCGGAGGCGCCCCACTCCCCTTTCCCTCTCTCTCTCTCGAGAGAGAGAGGGCCAGGGGAAGAAAAACGTCGCCTAGAGAAAAATCTGCGTTTATTCCACCATCGCTTTGCGTTTCAGGGATAAAACCAGGTTTTATCGAAAAAAAAGATACTTCTTGCCCTGGGGGGGGGAGGCGCGGCGAGCTTCGCGCGCCGCGCCGAAAGTTGAAAATCGAAGATTTTTTTTAACTAAGGGTAGCCCGCTACCCAACCCCACGCCTCGCGTCATCGTGGGGCCCTGAAACTCCAACCACAAAGAGCATAATTCCATTTTATTCTTTTTTGTTTGGTGCGGGTTATCCCACCGGGGTCGCGCGCGCCGCGCCCTGTGGGCGGATTTGGCTCCCCAACCGGGCCGCGGCGAAGCGCGCGGCCCGGGTAGGCCTGTGCGCGCTCGCTTCGCTCGCACGCTCGGCTAAGTTTTAAATAAAAAAAATAGCGGGCGGGCGGCCTGCGCCCGGCCCGCCCGCGCCGACACATTAAATGTGTCTTATTTTTATTTAAAACTAAAAATTCGGGGGGCGCGCGAAGCGCCCCCCCCCCAGAAATTTAAGTTTCAACTTAAAATAAAGTCCCCGGGGGCTTTATTTCATTTGAAACGATACGTTTTCAGCTTAAATAGGCACATTTCATGGGACTATTTTAAGTGAAAATATTTCCAAAAAAATCCAAATAAATATTTTATTTTTTTTTTAGCCGAGGTCGCGAGCGGAGCGAGCGGCCACAGGCAACTGGCGGGGCGCGCGCTTCGCATGCGCGGCCCGCCTGGTGGGAAATTAAAAAATTAGCCTAGGCGGAGCGCATAAGCGCGTAGCCGCTGGCCTGGCCGGCCCGTTCTTTTTTTTTCAAAAACAAAAAGAAGGGCCGGCCTGGACACACAAGTGTGTCCGGCCTTAAAAATTTTTTTTATTACATAAAAAAAACGCCACGGATGGGCGCCCGGGGGCGCGCTTCGCGCCCCATCACTTCTACCATCGGGGGGCGCGCTTCGCGCGCCCCCCGAAGGTGAAGGCGTTTTGTTTTTTTGGCCTGCGGCGGCTCGCTTAAGCTCGCCACCTAGGCTATTTTTAAGTGGAGCGGGCCGCCCCTACGGCGGTCGGGCCCCGCTCCCCCCCCCCCGAACTTCCTTTTTTTCTTTAGAAAAAAATAGGTTTTTCTTTTTGGAAAAAAGAAAAACTACTTGTTTTTCTTTAGAAAAAAAGGGGGGGTGCGCTTCGCGCACCCCCCCAAGCCAGCCATTGGGAAAAAGGCGCGCGACTCCCTTCCCCCCCCCTCTGGATCTTCGCCGGGGCGCGCTTTGCGCGCGCCCCGGCGAAGATTTCTACAAAGTAGAAAACCTACCTATGGGATGTTTTTACTTAGTGAAAACTTTTTCTTCTCTATGAAATCTCCCAAGGAGATACTGTGCCCGCGAGCGGGCACACGAGAAGAAAAAAGCCAAGCGCCGCGCAGCGGCGCGTAGGCTTACGGGGGCGCGCTTCGCGCGCCCCCCGCCCTAAAAGGGTTAGTTAGGCAGGGGGGATGGCGCAAGTTATTTTTCTACGAAAAACAACTTTTTCAATGGATGAAAAACGCAGTTTTTCTCGCTGTGGGGCGCGCGCGTATCCGTGCGCGCCCCACAGTTATGCATACCGCTTTGACTCCCCTTTATTGTTCCGTGAATCTTGTGTAATTGAAATCATAAAGCATGATTCACCACAGACAAACCCACTAACTAATTGGGATTAAGTTTGTCAGACACAGAAGAAGCTATTGGCTGGGTGAAGCAAGAGTACAATAATAATTTGATACCCATCCCTTGACATTGAAAGCACCATTCCGTGGTTTTAAGTTGAATGAAGAGAAATCCAGATTAGGTCTATGGTTACCTCTTAAAGTAACAACTGGCATTCCTTTTAAAGAAGCGTCTATGTTTTGAAGAGTACCTACTTGGCCAACTTTAAATACAGATCTGGCAGCTGTGGCACGCCTTGTTAATCGACCTGCTATTTCGAATCTTGCACCAACTACTGCTTTATGTTTAGTTAATGAAAGCAACATATTTTTTTTAATAAATGTTTATTAACTAATTTATTTTGTTTTAAGTTTTCTACATACACATTTGATATATTATTAAGTAATGATAGTTTTCTTAATGTATTTTTATCATTATAATTTTTATCATATTTATTAAAAGATGGTATTCTTACCTTCTTTAATGCTTTTATTAGAGCACTTAATTAATTTTGCGATTGGCTAGTATATTGGCTAAATATTCAACTAAAATATTAGAATTTTGTTGCAGATAGCGAAGTTGAATTATTCTAAACACTACTTTTTTATTATAATACTTAGATATTAATGTAGATAAATAAAATTTGTTTTTATTATCTTCTAATTGATTTAACATTATATCTTCTTCGCTTTTTTCCTCTATCACCCTTCTTCACTCCGTTCGAAGAAGGGGCGCCCCTCTCACTCCATATTTCCTTGGTTCTCTCCCAGAACCATGGAAAGAGTAGCGGAAGTGAGAGGGGAAGGAGCGGCAAAAAAAGGCGCGCGCGAAGTCAATCCAATTGTTTCCTTACGTCCAAAAATATATAATGTTATTATAACTTTTGAATTAGTATGTTTTAATTCAGGTTTGCTTACTAGCAAACAGTAAAACCAATCACAGACCCTCCTAGGGGAGAGGAGGACGCTCAAGCAAGCACGCCCAAAAGTGTGCAGCGGCATTGACTTACCAGCAGAACGTGTACGAGATCTTGCATAGATTGACCCTCTTACACCCTCGTTGTAAATAACAACTACTCAATTCTATGCTAACACCCCAACCATCCCCACACTGCCACTACTAGAGCGCAGCGGGACGTCGTCACTGCTGTGGGCTAAACTCAAACCTACAAAGTTGTTGGCTCCACGGCGTAGTTCTGCTACGTCATCTTCCTAGTGGAGGTTGTCCCCCCCACGGGGTGGTTGGGAATGGGATTTGGGAAGATTTGTCCGGAGGGTTAGGGGAGGGGATTAATAGGCGGGGTTCTTTAAATCCCTATTAATCCCCTCCCCTCGGTAAAGAAGAGGAAAAGAAAAGAGGAAAGGGAGCATGCGAGAAAGAGAGGGGGGTGCGGGGAAGGCAGGCCGCCTAAAAATTCAATTTAAAGGTCGGGGTTTCACCCTCCTCTTAAATTTAATTTTTACTTTGGTAAAGAGTACGGTACGTCTATCTTCCTCTCTTCATTCCCGCTTTTATTTTGTTTTTTTCGTATTTCCTCTAACCCAGGTCTAGTTAAATGGGCTTTACTATTCATTATATCCACAGCTCGCTAAGTCTGCATAATCTAATGATTTAGCTCCTTGAATGGGGTAGGTATCAAAGAAAGGAATAATCTTTTCTTGAATATCTGATAGTTTCTCTACAATAAATTCACCAAAATCTGTGTTTGGTCTTTCTTTATAATTCCCGCACCCTAGGTAAGTTTCTAAGCTCTGCATTAATTCAGCATCTCGAGTATGTTGAGTTATAGTAAATTTGTTGACTCTCATTCCTAGTTTGTAAGCTGTTAATTGCTGAGTAACAATAAAAATCCCTCCGTCTACAAACCCTGAAACCCCCATCAACTAGGATCTGGTATGCCTGTAAACTGGAAGTTAGGTCTGGGAACAGGTTTAGTGTTTGGAAAGCGCTGCTTTAATTCATCGGATAAACCATTATTCATTGAAGCCCTAAGGTTTACAATTTATTGTAAACCTTCCTTTGTAAGATGTTCTTGGCGATTCATCATCTCAACAACTTGCTTAAATAACTCAAAATCTGCTTTCTTTTGTGTTATCAATGGATACTTCTCGAAATGCGGAAGAATTGCATTTTTTATATCCTTGTGAGAGCGCACCTGATAAAGGGATGTATTACCATGGCTAGAGACTACAAGCCAACCCCACCTAATTGAGCGTCCCCTTCCCCGGGGGATGGGATGCATCCCCCCCTTACCGCGACCCCCCCCGTAAGGGGGGAGGGGGGGGAAGGGGGACGCTTGAATAAGCTCCAAGCTTTATCTTTTAAATGCAAGTGTATAGCAAAATTAGCTTGAACACTTCACCCTTTTAGCGTAAAAATTTTTTTTATGCATACCCTCATTTAGGGGGACGCTTTTATTCGGGCGTAAAATTATCATGAAGGATCCTTCCAAAATCACACAGAAAAACCTGAAAACTGCACTCACTTGCCGTTTATTTGTTCGTGCTCGATTAATAGAAATTATAAATGAACCTTCCTTATTATTATAAATTCTATTTACCTAGTCTATACCCGCCTTTGGGTTCCTGGTTTACGGTTTAATTGCCATTATTTTATTTTCCTAGTTTATAAAGCATAGAAGAATGCATGTGAGGACTAACTATATTTCGCAATAGAGGCATAGAATCTTGACAAATGTAAATTCGAGGTTGAGAAGGAGTATGGTATCGTAAAGTACATTCTAATCCATACCTAATCATAAGAACATTTATTAATCGCACTATATCTCCGATAGAATAAGAATCAGTACAGATTAATAAACCATGCGGCCGAACAGTTCCGTCCCCCATGATTCAGTGGGCTAGAGCAACAGGAGTTAACTTCGTAAATATTCTGAGGAATTACTTTAACTCCATTAGCGTAGAACAGAGAATATAATTCTGTAAAAAAAAAGGAAGTGATCGAGAAAAATTCTAGCCCAATAGTTTGTTTACCAAAACGAGTTCTAATTCTTACTGAAGGGTAAGAAGAACAGTAATGAGATAAGATACAAAAGACATATCAAAAATACTCATAATGAGCCCAGACTGAGCAAATCCCAATCTTGCATTCTTACTACGTGAATTTGTAAAAATTAGCCAAGCGTCAGCTAAAAGTAAGCCCACGATAACATCCTTAATTCCTATAGGAAATTTTACCCTTGCTAACTGAGTTCGAGTAAATTTTACTCCTACTGTAGATTGCAGATTAGTTCCTCATAGCACTAAAGCTGTACATTCCTGGCCTTTAGTAGAAGAACTTTTCTTTTTTTTTTCACTACAAAACCAGTAATATAGTATAGATTTAATTTTATTTTATTAAGTCCCTGTAAATAGCCAGCAATATATCTATTAAATAATTTATTTGTCATTTTCATTTCTTAATTTATTATTTATAAGCCAGGACAAGAAAATTTGAAAATGACGGTTCATCCTTAAAGGAAATAACACGTCTTATAACCAGCGTTTAAACCTGTAATCAGAAACCTGCACTATGTTGGATTGTACTTTCAAAGAATATATGATTGTGTTATTACTTTAAGGAGAACCTTTTGGCAAGTTCCCCATAAACATTCAGCGTAAAATTTTTTGAAAAAAAATTTTTATGCATCTCCCCTTCTTAAAGATGGGGGAGACGCTTTACGTACCTTTCCTGTCGTCAGTTAAGCACGTACACTAGAGGCTTTAGTATTCGTAAGACCTTGGCGTAATAGTTTTACTACTGGCAGTAGTACCCACATTAACTTTCTAATGCCAAGACACGCTTCAATGTTTTCTATATGGTTGTCATCCTTTTCAGATGTTTGTTCTTGGGGGTCGGTTGGCCATTACCCTAGTTCTCTCGTCCCTCATCAATCATATATTGGGTCAGCCTTGGGGATACTCTCTTTGTTTATGTTATCTTTTTCATCAAAGATTAAAACTTCTCCCGGGTATAAATGGATTTTATACATTTCAGGGGATCCTATTGTCTTTTTTTGTAAATGATTTTTTGATACATCTTCAAGGAAGCTGGAAGGCGCCCTCCCTCGCGCCTTCGCGTAAAAAGGAGGGTGACCACCAGAATTCACCCTCTAGGGCCGTTCGTTACGGTCGATATTAGCCTCGCTTTCCTTCTTACCTAAAATTTTTCTATGTTATAAAAATCACATTACCACTCAGAGAGATGCCTAGCTAGTCGGAAGGCTAATAGCTAATTATTTTCTTCCTCTGTTCATTCCGGTTTTGATTAAACGAATTTGGTCTAATCCCTCCCCCCCCCCACCGCCGTAGATATTTGAAATCTTCGATTTCAAACAAAGGCGGTGGGGTAAATCTGTTAAATGAGTATCACACGCGGAGCGTGTGATGCAAGTCCTCTCTTTTTTTTATTTTCAAATAACCTCCGTCATTTTTCGAGATTTTTAAAGAAAAAAACCATCCTTTCGGAAGGGACTTCCGCCCGGCCCGGCTGCGTGCTTCGCGCGCAGCCGGGCCGGCTCGGAAAGACAATAAAAAAGTAAAAGCCTACGCGCCGCGTAGCGGCGCGATAGGCAACGGGGGCGCGCTTCGCGCGCCCCCGGCGGCCAAGCGGCCGCTACGCGGCCGCGTAGGGCTTGAGGGGGGGGCGCTTTGCGCCCCCCCAGCGAGGCAGATTTTTTTACAAAAAAATCTGCGGGCGGGGCCGACCGCCGTAGGCGGGCGGGCCCCGGACTTTTTTAGCCTAGGCGGGGAGCTTTAGCGAGCCGCCGCAGGCCTGCCGGCGCGCGCTTCGCGCTAAATTTTGATTTTTTCGAAAAATTTTTCGAAAAAAGAAAAATAAAGGCCGGCTGGTGAACCATCCGCGCGGCGCTCCTTTTTTTTTTGTTTTTTTTTAAAAAAAAAGAGAGGCGTAGGACGTGAAACATCCGCGCGCTCCTTCGCCCTTTTTTTTTGAAAAAAAAGAAGCGGACGTTCTGGGGTTTTTCATTATAAAAATCCGAAAAATGCCGGAGGCGAGAAAAATGTCTTCGCCCCGGCGGCTATTTTTCCCCTTCCGGGGAAAAATGGGGCGAGGATGCATGTGTGGGGCGCGCACTCCCCCCCCCTTCCCCCTCACCCTAAAAGGGTTAATTAGGGGGATGGGCGGCGCGCACGAATGCGCCGCGCCGCCCCAGGTTGCAAGTTTTTCGAGAAAAACGTTTTTCTTCCTTCGCCTCTCTCTCTCTCTCAGAGAGAGAGAGAGAGGAAGGCGATGGTGAGGAAAAACGCAGTTTTGCTCGCCCACCCCAAAACCCCCTCTAAAGAGGGGGTTTAGGATAGGGGCGTTTTCGGATTTTTATAATGAAAAAAAAGAACGTCCGCGCGCGGAGCGCTTTGCGGATGTTTCACTAAAAATAAAAGAGATTTGTTTTGTACAAAACAAATCTGTCTTTTACTCGCCGGGGGCGCGAAGCGCCCCCCCCTCCGTCATGCCTACGCGCCGCTACGCGGCGCTTGGCTTTTTTTATTTATTTTGTGTGCCCGCCCGCCGTAGGCAGGCGGGGCACTCGGTCTCTCTCCCCGTAGGGAGCGAGTTAAAAATCTCTCCCTTCACCCCCCCCATGCCCTAAAAGGGTTAGATAGGGGGAACGAAAACGACGGAGGTTATATTTTTTTTAATAAAAATAAAAGCGCCTTTTCAAAAATAAACTTTTTGAAAATAATTTTCACCTTCCCCCCCCCCTCCGATCAAATTGGGGGGCGGGGGGATGCCCATCACTTCGTGAAGGCATCTTTTTTTTTGAAAAAAAAACAAAAAAACAAGTAGCCTTGGCGGAGCGCGTAAGCGCTACGCCGATGGCCTAGCCGGCCCGCGCGCTTCGCGCGCGGGTCGGCACGGCGCTGCGCTTCTACTTTTTTTTCAAAAAAAAGAAGCTCTCTTTTTTGTTTTTGAAAATTTTTCAAAAAAAAAAGAAACGAAGGCTTAAAATAGCCTAGGCGGAACGCATGAGCGTTACGCCGCTGGCCTAGCCGTCCGCGCGCTTCGCGCTTGCGGGCGGCTTGGACACATTCATGCTGTCCGGAAAACAAAATTGTTTTTGTAAAACAAAAACAATTTTTTTTTACGGCCAGCGGCGGAGCGCTTACGCGCCCCACCTCGGCTAATTTTAACGCGCGCGCGTAGCGCGCGCCGTTGAAAACCCCCACACAGGGAAACTTAACATTTTTTCTTTTGAAAAAAA
>JABYPW010002139.1:0-12276 GCA_016880775.1 Phymatotrichopsis omnivora | reverse complement strand
ATGCCCCCCCCCCCCCCCCCCCAAGTTGCTTATCATGTCATGCTTCTTTAGTCCTTCAAACTACCCCCTACATTATTAGTTCTAAGCTATTAGTATCATAATACAGTAATAAACATAATGATAATATCTTGATATTCATATTCCTCCTAACCCCTCACTTATCCCATCCTGCTGCAGGCAAGGAATGAAGCTGCCTTACTTTAACATATCCTGAGCTTATTCAGGACTGCCTCCCTTTTCAAATTGATAGACAGAGACTTGGAGCTGATCAAGCTCATGAATACCCCTACTAAAATTTGGGTCTAGACTATATACCTTAATGCAAAGGAGTTCAAATTCTATGCCACTACCCTACTGTCCCTCATCATCTCCAAAACAAGATTCAGGAGGTAGTCACTGCTCTTACTACTGGCTAATAGTCACATGAAGCCTGCTTTGATGAACTCAAGGCTATTACTACCTACAATACCACTGCTATAGCCTCAGCTAAGGTAGGCCCTACTGAAATCGACCTTATACTCTATAATTCCATCAAGAAACTATGGTTAGAAACATCTAAAACTGCAAAAGTGGTGAAGAAGATTTCTTCTTCCCTCTCATCCCCCACTCCTGCTGTACCCTCTATGGTGCCCCCTACTACTACTGATAATACCTGGCCCTTGGTGGTGAAGAAAACTAAAGATAAGGCTCTGGCTACACTATAACCAACTGCTACCACAACCCCTACCCTGAAGTATCCCACCAAATAGGAAAGGGAGATAATCATTAATCTCAAGGGAGAGGTCCCCTAGTTCAACCCTATCACTGTTTAGGATGCTGTCAACTCTGCCTTGGTAGAGAAAAAAGCTCCCTAGGCCTACCATATTCACTCTATCTGTAAAGCTGGAGCCAGCCATATCTTCCTCTCTATTATAGAGAACACCACCACCTAATAAGTACTAGTATACAAGCTAACTATTGACAAAAGTATCCACAAGTTCTTCCCCACTACCACTGGACTTCGCCAGAACTTCTAGCATAAGAAGTATATCATGCACAATATGCTAACCCCTATTCTTAACACCTATGAGTTTGAACATATATCACTTATCTGAAATGAGATTTAGACATTCAACCACAGTGTTATCCTTGCTTAAACCCTATACTGGCTTGCTTCAAAGGATAAGCTTATCGAAAAACCTGCCTCTTCAATTGTCATCACTATGGTAGTAAATAATAGCCATTACTATATCTCCTAAGGCCTGACTATCCTTAACAAAAATCATCAGACTGATCCATACATTGCCTTCTCAAAGGCAACCCAATGCTCCTACTATTATCTTCAGTTATCACTAACTGATATACACCTACTTCCCTCACTGCTACCTTTGCACTGGACCCCATACCATCTATGAATACTACTGTAGCAATATACAGTGTAAATGCCGTAGACAACAATACGATTATACAGTACTTAAGTATGCTAATTACAATACTGCCTACCCTGCCAATGGCCTACTCTACCCTGAATATTTGAAAGCCTTAGCTGAGAATAATAAGAGAGTGGAAAATCTGCATACCATAATTGAAGAGGGAATAGAGACTTAGGGCCCCTCAGTATTTTTATCTCTTTATTTATTTCTATTGTTTCCTTAGTGTAAAAGTAGTGTGAGATTAGCTTGTGTTTTATCCTTTATCTTTTCTCTTTCCCTTTTCTTTGGTTATTGTTTTTTGCATATACCTTGATCCCTTCTATTTGTTATAAGGTTTGCCTCACTAGAGATGGGAAATAGGTTCCCTAGGCTTTTCTTTTATTTCTCACTTAAGTTCTTTTACTGCTCTTATGTGCTGGGTAGGTTGCTTCTTATGCTGGTCATATATCTTTTTAAAGTTTTTACTTTCCCCTACTACTCTTTACATTCTACCCTATCTCTTCTTTAGTTTATTGTGTGTAAGCAAGGAGGATTTGGGAATAAACCTGTATTTATCTTTACCATACACTGCACTACTAACCTTAAGTCAGCTATCTTTTCACCTCTATCATAGCTTTATATATCTGCACATGGAGGTTCTTTTAGATAACCCCTTCAGGGTCATAAAGATAAAATAAAATGAATTACCCCCCCCCTCATAGTTGCTTATCATGTACTACACTACCAACCTTAAGTCGGCTATCTTTTTACCTCCATCATAGCTTTACATAGCTATACACAGAGGTTCTTTTAGATGACCCCTTTAGGGTTCTAAAGATAAAATAAAATGAATTGCCCCCCCTAGTTACTTATCATGTTCTTTCTTTCCTTCCTTCTTAAGTCTATAGACTAGCTACAAGCTTTAAGAATATATTTATTCTACTTCTCGAACTTTGCTTCTCTCTCTTATTCTTTATATTTGAACTTGTATTTGTGGATCCAGACTTGCACATTGAGATATCTGAGTTCACTCAGTAATATACCTTGTTAAGTATCACTTGTAAGTTCCTGAGACTTTATGAAGATGCTATCTATAACACATACCTACTACAGTTATTGCCATAGGGAACCAGAAACTCTTAAATATGCTATCTTAACCTGTCCTACTACAGCTGAAGTATAGTAACTTTTTCTATCAAACAATCCCCCTCTTATGCTTATTTTTAATAGCCTATTGCTAGTGAAAAACCTCTCAGACTACTTATACACTACAAAAATAGGAACCTTATACTGACCTGACTAATATAGACTCTAAGTATGAGTAATCAATCCCCCTAGTAGAGCCCATTTATATATCTCTTCCCCTTCTATCATAAGTTGCTACAGTTCTTGTGGACATTGGGCATACATATTTTTATAGCTTGACAATACTTTTATAGGCTTATATCCTACTGAGGGATCATACCTGCCTTCTCCTTTATATAGTTCAGTTTGCTCTATTTCTACTTTATCTGATGATAGTTGAAATATCATAGAGGAGATACCTTTCCATACTTTTTCTGATCTTATACTTTTGCCTTCTATTTTTCCTAATATTATTTTGAATAGATAGATTTATAGAGAGTTAAGAGGAGGACTACTTTTGGGTATGCTATAGCTATTAGCTATATATAGATTCTTTTATAAGCTATGAAGAGTAGTTTAGAAAATAAAGAATGAATAATTATTATTAGTATCTAGTCTTATTTCCTTCCCTTTTCTCTTTATACAATGTCTTATAATCTACTCATAAGTACTTACTTCTAAAATATATATATATATCTCTCTCTCCTTATAAACCTTACCCTACCTTAGACTCTAAGCTACCAGCCCTCCTATTTAGGACCCTACTATAGCCTATAGTTACTCCAAGCCCTTTCCGTAACTATAGCTATATATAGATATTCTTTTAGACAACCCCTTTAGGGTTGTAAAGGATAAAAAAATAACACATAATTTGATATCAATCAAGTATTCTAGAGGGTAGTGCAGCTATTTATAAGTACCTTATCTTAATCTAATATTATTGTTATATTATGTATCTTGTCCTTGATATAATACTTCATTGTTTCCTTCTTCTTATCCCCAGTTGTTAGCATACAAGTCAACTAATATCCAAGGCTTTAGCTAAAGGATATAACCTTAATATGAGCTTCTAGATAGGGATAGGTACACTGTGTAGAATGTTAAATGCTGTTCCTACTAAGTCTTGAACACAGGAAGTCCTTGTAACTTCTTCCCTTTCTTCCTTTTAGGATTGTTGGTTAGGGTAGCCTTAGTGATTCTAAGCATAGGTAAGCTAAGTAGCTTACCTGTAACAAGTATAATAAACTTCTACATTAATACTACTTACTGTAAAAAGCTATCAATGCTAATATAAAACGCCTCAGTGTAGGTGTTGAGTTATTTAGCATGGTTTAATACTGGTAATTGGCAAAAAATTACTAGCTGGGATCCCTGTATAAGTGTTGGTGAGAGCGAATGAAAGCACATACCTGATGCTCCTACAATGTGTGACTATGTCCTTGCTCCTCATCGAGTATAAATGCCCCGTCTACATTGCAAGTGATCGAAATGGGAAGCCAATTGCATATAAGTGTTGGTGAGTACAAAAGTGGATTTGTGAAAAATTACTGCAGGTTAGAAGGGTTTAAAACTGGAGATATTACAAAAGGTTGCTTGAGAAGGTATTACATGAGTGGAGCCAGTTATTGTAGTGAATAGATGGTATGCCAAGTATCAATTGACCTTTTTTTCCTTTACTTTCTTTTTCTTCTGTCTACTTAAGCTGTTGCTCGAGGATTCTTGTAAGGTGATAGTACGAGCAAAGTACATGCACCTATACAATACGTAGAGGACCTGAAGGCCGAGTCTTTTTTGAGGCTGCGCTGCCGGATCCCACTATTGAATGGAAACCTGATACATGCTCTTTAAAGCGCCCTTTCAAGCAAACCATCCCCGCTTCACCCCTAGCTTATGGATGTATGTACTCGAATTTACTGCACTCTTTCGCCCTATGTAATGTTGACGAGGGCTTTGAGTGTTACGTGAGGTTCACAGCCTCGGCGTGTATGCGAAGCGAAAATTTTTTACTATTGGAAATAGCTTGGCCTTTCTTCTATGCAGGCTCCGTTTATTTAACCATGTTTGTGGCATGGTTCGCGAAGATGTAGAGTACTGAGCACTTTGCGTGTAGCCTCTGGGGATCAGCGGGGAAATTTAGAATGACGTTGATGCGTATGAAGAGACAACCGCATAGATAGAGAGCTAAGAAATAGAGTATACGAAGCAGTCTGAGGGTGTGAATAGAGTTTTGTTACTCGATAAATTGGTTTATGTAATACTTGCATTGCATATTCACTAGTGGACGCGTTATGCGTTACAAATTGGCATTGTTTACAACCCCTGCCGTACGCGAACGTGAACATATTTTAGGTGGACATGGTAGAGTACATGTATATACTAGTACTAGGTACAAACGGCAGAAACAGTGGAAAAGTTCGTGTAGCCCATTTTTGCCAATCCCGCGTGAGGCGCTTTGACCTGTCGACAGTGCGTAGCGGTGGTCACACACAGGAGCATTGACACGCGCTTCAAAGAGGCCGTCGTTCCCCCCTGACCCACGTCTGTTTATTTTCAAAGTAATTATTTGGCCCATCTTGTCGCAAACAAGCTAGGCCCTTTGGGCTGGGCATGCAGTTCCCTTTTGAATCTTGTTTCTTGTCCACGATGCAGCGAATGAGGGGAAAAGGAGGGAGACAGGTTGAAGACAAATCGGATACAAGGGATTGGTGATCTTCTCGGTGTGCTTTTTGGAGATGTTTCTGGAGGCTGCTATTGGAGTAGAACGGTTGCCGTGTTGGGCGTCGTCGGGATGTGCAGTGCAAGGCAGCCTTAGACAGGGAGTCGTTTCCAATGGCAATGCGAAAGAGGGCATCTGCAGAAGTGATATGGAGTTGGCGATCGGGCCGGGAGTCAATGGAACTGTGCGTACCACGCGGAGCACTCGGCCCCTCTCGTTTGGATCTCTTGGAATTTGAGCGCCGTGTGTCTGTTTTCCCACCCTTCCCGCAGAGTGCATTTTGGTTTTATTGCTCTCTCGCTTGTTCATGCGTTTGGGGTCGTTGAATTTTGGCGGTGACACTTGTACCTGCATCTCGTGCATGCTTCTTCCCCATCTGCTAATTTGCTGTCACTATATTCGACGTCCACAACCCCTCCCCCTGCCCACCCTGGAAAGTGAAGGACACCATCTGGAGTTTTGCAAGTTCATCTCGGCCATTGCAGCGCTGCCGCCAGCCAGACTCCAGCCAGTCGTTCATTTGCAGGGCGTGATACATCGCGCTGAGGCTCGCGCTGCCTGCCTCTGCTCATATATCGCTATTCGCTAGACTCGCTACTGCTATCGATAATATAATTTTTCGACGTTACTCTCCTTCCCGGTCAAGGCTAGGTGTGCAGGTAAGCTGCTCGGTAGCTTGTATGTATGTATGTACTCTATCCGAAGTTCCTTTTTTCGTGCATTAAATCTCATCCCCGTGCTACATACCAGACATTGGGGGCTAGAGTATCCTCTAGTGCGTGCAGCTATACAATACATTGCACATCCATAGTACGGATTGCCCCCCTCGCGAGACGCTCCTCATCCTGTCTGCGGCACCGTTGATCGGCTGGACAGGAATTGCGCGAGTTGTTGAGCTCAAAGCAAATCATTCAATCCGGGAGGCTGTGGAGCCCTCGGTGCACACCATAGAAGGCGAGGAAGAAGCAAAAGCAAAGAAAAGCGAGACAGCGAGATAAGATCGAGGACAAAAAAAAAAAAAAAAAAAGATTGTCCGGCTTGGTGCAGCTCTCCTTCGCTCGCCTTTTTGGTCCTGCACCCCACCATCACCTCCCGAAACAGACACACTCCTTCTCACACTCTCTAGCGAGCTGCTGCCTCGCTCACAGTTCACTCACCCACACACAACCTTCGCCTCCCGCGAACAAAAAGGGACATCCCTAGCTAGGCAACTACTTCAGTATTATTGTCCATATACCCGCCCTTACTTCCTGATACTGCTCTCTACCTGCCCCCCTCGTAGCCGCACACACTCTGATCGTCGTCGAAGGTTGTGGCCAATTTTCGTCGTTCCTTGAACATACATAATCAATTTTGATACCCTCGACCGTTTCCTTTCTTAGCATTCTACCCTACCGTTTCGTCTCACTCGAACTTTACCAGACACGGCGCTCGCCAAATTCACACCCCTCCCTCCCCCAGTTTCTCACCACACATCCCACACCCCTCCCCCTAAAACCGGCCATCCATAATATGTCGCAGCAACACCGTCCACAAACAGCGCCGCGCCTCGGAGTGACTGACCGGGATCTTCCAGAGCGAAGCACTCGCGATCGATCACCAGTACTGTTGGAAAGCAGCCTGAATTTGCATGGCGGTAACGGAGCAGCGCTGCACCAGCATCAACAGCAGCACCAATACTCCGGCCCACTCTATTCTCCAAATTCCTCCTCCCAGACTTCGTATGTTCCTCCCCAGATACATTTACCTGCTCCCGCTGTAAGGAGTGAAGCACGGACAACATTCACTCGCCAGCATCAGGGATTACCCCCATCCCCTCGACCGCGGCGTGATCGTGAGGAATCGGAGCAGCAGCAGCGCGAAGGGCTAGGACTAGGAACAGCTGCCAGAGCCGGCCCTCGACCTTCCCTTTCCCCCCAGCCGCCAAACTCTGCAAATTCGAATAACTACTATCCGCCGCTGACCAATACGCCGAATAGCGCTTTCCAGGACAACCTCGAACATTTGGAAGCTGAAACCGCGAGCATTGCGGGCGGTTTTCCCGGCACCCCCTTGAGGCCCCCTTCACCCCAACGTTCCGAGGCCGGGCCTCCCCCAAGAAAGTGCTTCCCCTCCATTTCAAGATCGTTTTCTTTGTCTGCGAGCTCTAGCAGATCTACGCACACCCCATCACAGGACCGCCTGAAATCTTTACACTCTGTCCCCGAGCTATCCATCACCGCAGCTTCGAATTCTGATATATCATCAGCAATGGCGTCCGCAGGGGTTGGGCGCAACATGCCGCGCGCTTCTTCCATTGACTCGGCCATCTCTTCGGTTTCGGCACAGGCCGGGCCGGTGCACAGCAATTCTGAGAGCCGCGTCGCACTCCCCAATGTCCAGGGCACTTCGCCTGCTGATATACAGCAATTAATTGAAGCCGCCGGGTCAGCAGAAGCGTTAATTCAGTACATGTTGAAGGACAAGGCGTCGGCGGCAGCACAGAATACTCAGTTATGGCGACTTGTGGACAAGCAGCGAACGATGATTTTAGGACTGAATAAGGACTTGGAAAGGGCGCTGAAGGACAAGGAGAGGTATAAGAAGAAATTGAAGGAACATTTGGATATGGTCCCGCCATTACCTGCTTCCATGGCACCAGATACAACACGTAAAAGAGAAAGTGGATCGCCAGCTCCGAGTCTTGACGACAGTGGGCGCTTTTCGCCGCAGGATCCCCATTCGGCAAGTGGAATGATGCGGTCAGAGTCTATGCCTTTGCCTGAGCGTGAGCCCGAATGCTCTACTTCGACACTTGAAATGCCACTCACTTCATATACCATGACTCCCCAAAGATCACAGCGCACAGGATCACCGACAGCGCACGAAGGCAACAACACGGAAGCTGAGAGATCAGCCACTCCGTTTGGAAGTCAGGACTCAAATCAAAGTCTCCGTTCAACGCAAGGACCAACTGCATCTTCCCGTAGTGGCGCTACTCCATCTTCTACAGAAGACGAGCGTAGTTTAAAGGTAGATGTGGACTTGACAGGGCCTTCGCGACCCCTGACACCTGGAAGCCCCTCCCCTATCTCGCCAGATGAAGAGGTCAATAAAGTACCTTCAAAACCAATCATGGCTCATTTGAAGAAGCTTGGGATTTCTACGGCTGTTGCTCCAGTGACTGGACTTGGGAAATCACCACTACGAAAAGCACCCCCTGCTCCCTTGGAATTGTCTCCTCCTCCGGAGACATGGGTTGACGGCGATGACGAGGACGGTGATGACGATATGTCGATAGATGAGATTGTAGGGTATAGGGAAAGCCAACAAAAAACAGATAACACGGCTGTTCCACCCTCGAATACAAATTATGATAGCGATAATAGTTGGCAACCTACGCCGGATGATATGAAGGCAGTTGTTAATATACCCACACCTTTACTTTCTAACACTCCTTTTCCCGCTCCTACAAGACCAGCTCCAAGTCCGCTACCCGTACAACAGAAAGCCCTAAACCAAGCAACTGGACCTTCGCCTCCAAATACCACCCTGCTTACCCCTGGGGAAGAACAAGTGAAAAGTGCGATTTCTCCCGGAATCAAACAACAATTCGCCAGAGCATCGATGCCCAGCCCTGGATTACCAAGCTCCCCACGTCCAATTGATAGGCCTATCGGTTCACCTTTACCCAGAGGAATGACCAGAGATAGAGCACAATCTCCCGAAGTTCCAACATCTCCGAGATCTATGCTTCCTCCAGCCACGCCTCGCGCGAGCTTGCCGATCAGCGTCAGTATGCCTTTGCAACCATCTCAGCCTTTCCCTGCTGGAGCTCATGCCAGGAATTCGTCGACTTCCAGCTTGCCAAATGGACATCAAAAGAGCAACTCTGGTGGATATCGTCACCTTCTTATTCAACCTTCGGCAATCCCCTCTGTGGATTCCCGAGTTGTGTCCTCACGCATGCGGCCGTCAAGGATGAGTGTTGTTCCAGGCAAGCCTAGAACCTCAACAGAAGATTCCGTATTTACGCTTGGTGTTTTCTCTAGGGTTACGGGAAAGGAGCTTTTGCGGGTTGAAAAGGACGTTGGTGCTCTACCTGCGCTAGACACCAAGTTGAGGAAGACCATCTCATACAATGTCAAAGTTCCCGATAGGGCACTTTTCTCGGGACACGCGCCTGCAAGGGTTGATGCAAGGAGGGCTGCGATCGATGAGTACTTTGCGGGGGTTCTGGGCGCCACCATGGACGAACAAGCGGCGCTGGCGCTTTGCGAGTTCTTTTCTGTGGACGTGGTGGAACACAATGGTAACGAAAGCGGAAATGTTAAGGATTCTGGCAGTCTGCAGGGCCCAGGGTCTGGAGGAAAAATTTCCAAAGAAGGATATTTGACCAAGCGAGGGAAAAATTTTGGAGGATGGAAGGTCAGGTATTTCAAATTGGACGGGCCGGTTTTGAAGTACTACGAAGCGCCCGGTGGAGCACATCTCGGGCAGATCAAATTGCAACATGCGCAGATTGGCAGACAATCTCAGAATCAGAAGGCCAAGGAAACTGCGGAGGGGGAGACTGATACTGAGAGCCAGTACAGACATGCATTCTTGGTGCTGGAGCCTAAGAGGAAGGATTCTTCGACTTTGGTACGACACGTCCTGTGTGCCGAGAGCGATCAGGAAAGGGATGAGTGGGTGGATGCTTTGATGCAGTATGTAGAAAAGGGAGATGGCGAAGATTCCCAGGCTACAGCTGCTTCACAACCACCGCAAACTCCTGGTGGGCGGGAGGCGAAGAAGAAAAGGTACGGCCAGAAAAATAAAGAAAGCAAAGACTCTAAAAAGGAGGAAGCGGAGAGTCTCCAGGCCATGAGTTACGAAGAAACAACTCCAGGAGCAGCACCAGCTCGCGGACCAACGCCGGAAGAAAATTCAAGACAGCGTGCCACACCTTCTCCCCATAACTCCAGTACACTGTCGCTATCGGCTTCGCAAGCTTCAGCTTCGCAAGCTTCAGCTTCGGTCACTTCGCCATCTCCGGTGCCAGATAGGTGCCATCTGTCATCATCAAAGCCGCAAATTTCTGGACCCACAAATGGATCCGTCATTTCAGATCTTGCTGCTTGGGGCGCGAAGTTGGCGGGCGCACCGGTTCAGGAAGACAAAAAGACCCAAGACGAGAGGAAATCGCAAAAGAAACGAAGTATTTGGGGTTTCCGGCAAAGGTCGTCTTCGGATCTGACACACCCCCAACTCAACTACGGGTTTGGACCCGAAAAGTTATCGAGGGCGGTGTTTGGAGCTACTCTGGAGGAAGCTGTGCACCTGAGCAAGCCTGCTGGTATTGAAGCTCATCTACCTGCTGTTGTGTATCGCTGCATTGAGTATCTTGATGCTAAGGATGCTACAAACGAAGAGGGTATCTTTAGGTTGAGTGGCTCCAACGTAGTTATCAAAGGATTAAGGGAAAGGTTCAATGCGGAGTCGGATGTTAATTTGCTGACCAACGATGAATACTATGATGTTCATGCGGTTGCGGGGTTGTTGAAACTCTATTTGAGGGAACTACCGACGAATGTCCTTACAAGCGAGAAGAGAGAAGACTTTGTCAAAGTAACCGGTTAGTCATTTCTATCCCTTTTCATAAAATATTTTTCTTCTTTTTTCCCGAAGGAATGTGGAGGTTACGAGACTAATGAATGTATAAAGAGATGGACGACAAAACCAAGAAAATCAGGGCTCTGAACGACCTCGTTCACAGCTTGCCGATCGAAAACTTTTGTCTATTGAAGGCATTATCACGACACTTGCTCAAAATCGTGGATAATTCTGATGTGAATAAGATGACCATCAGGAATGGTGAGTTTTAGTCTATTATATTTTATTTACATATTACTTAGTAGGTTTTAAATTGCTAATGATAATAGTTGGAATCGTGTTTTCGCCAACACTCAACATCCCTGCCCAGGTCTTCTCCATGTTCCTACACGAGTACCGGGAAATCTTTTTCCGATCCGAAGACGTCCATCGCGAGGGAGAACGTGATTCGCCAAGTTCCCATGAGCAAAGCCAGCAGCAGCAACAGCAGCAATCGCAGCATCCAGCGTCTCCGCCACCTCAAGGTGAACGTAGACCGTCACTAACCCCTAAGGCCGAGCGCAGGTCATCATTGTCACCGCAAAACGAGCGTAGACCGTCGTTGACCCCAGGGTTACCCCGTCAGCCTCAAACTCCGATATCTCCGTCACCTTTCCTCCAGCAAGCTGCTCAACCGTCACCAGCACCTCAAGTTGCCAGCTATGAACCGTCGTATGAACAGCAGTTCGTTCCAGGGCCAATGCCGGCCCACGAGCCGTCAAAATTGCAAGAGAATTCCGCAAAGGAGAGCTCAGGATTGTCGGTGCCTATCGATCCAAAATCTAACAAGGCGAGGAGAAGAGAAAGTTCCATGATGTTCATGATGGGGGGGATTGGAAGGAAAAATCCGCTAGGGGGACGAAGTGGCCCCACAAGTGGTAGGTTATCTTTTTTACAGATGCTCGTTATAAAGCTAAATGCTAATTTGCGTATGCGCGGCAGCGATGGTAATTGAGGATAGCCTTTACGAATAATTAATATTTGCAATTTTCCCCTCCAAGAATTTTTATTTCTATTCGTTCAACACCGAAAAGTTCGGTTATGGGACACGGCACCCGGATTGGAGTTTTTTTTTTTTTTTTTTTTTTTTTTTTTTGAATTTCCCCTCCCCCCTTTATTTCTTTCTTTCTTTCTTTCTTTCTTTACAATTTCATTTTCAATACCGTATGCTTTTGTCATCATTACTATCATTCAGATTTCATTTATCTATTCTTATTTACCTTCATTTCAATTCTACTTCTCTTTTTGGATGCTCTTTCTGATTACGAAAAGAGTAACACGTCACCACAACGCTAAAACATCAGAATAATGTCTTTTCTGTCAACTGCCAATCATTCTGTTTTATCTTTCGGCTCCTGCTTTTTAGCGGCTCAATTTTTTTTTTTTTTTTTTTTTTTTTTTTTTTTTTTTTTTTTTTTTTTTTTTTTTCTT
>JABYPW010002138.1:0-12279 GCA_016880775.1 Phymatotrichopsis omnivora | reverse complement strand
TTTTTTTTTTTTTTTTTTTTTTCCGGCAAATTGAGACAGATAGAAAGTTCTTACAGATATCGCAACCAAGCCTGACTTCCCAAAACATGTGCTGACCGTGGCCTGGAAAGAATTCGCGCCGCTGAGTTTTGAATTTATTACTATCAAGTTAATAGTCCAATCGACCTGGGGACCGCCGGCAATTTCCAGTCAAAAAAACTTGTCTACCAATGTATAGCCGGGGAAAATTTAGATGTACCGTTATTGTTAAGGTCACCAGCAGGAAGATACCCATTCCCAGTCCAGCTTGTCGAAATGCGTAAGGTTGACCTGAGAGCAGCAATCCTTAGCTTTCGTAGGCAATTGTCATCAGTTTGGCATGCGAATGCAAACCTATGATGCCGGCGCCGATAATGCTATTCGCCATATTCATGAATGCCATGCGCACACCGCTCTTCGGCCTAGCAGTTTCCAGCAGATCATCCAAGTCAAAGTCCTCCGCTACCGTCACAGACGGAGCTTGTATCCCTGTCAACAAAGGAGCTCTGTGTCCTCCTCTTTCCCCAATTGCAGCCTCTTCTTCGCCGTCATCGTCGGAATGCAGATAATCCTCCTCCTGAATCCACCTACTATTTATATCGTCTCTTCCGCGACCATCGTCCTCAGGTTCGTCGAGTGCAAAGCGTACCCTGTTCGGTGTCCTTGGGATCGGCGCAGAGACGGCAGCTGGAGCTTCGCTCGGGTCGGAGACCACTAAATCCTCAGAGGAGCGGTTGGAGGATAGTAAGGCTTGGGCTTCTTCTACGGCCCGCAGGTCCAGCGAGCTTCTGCCGTGGGAAGTAGTGTTTGTAGGGTTGTCCTTAGGCATTTCAATGCATTGTCATGAGAAGACTCTAGGCGCCACGGAAATGTATGTGGAAGGGCTTTCGTTTTTTGTGCTTGGGACGGGATGGCAAAGGCAACGCAAGCACCATGCACCGGGAAGGCGATTTGAAGAAGCGTTCTGCAGGGAGTCTGCACTGCGCTGCTCTGCTCAGCGCATTCGTAAGAAGTCGATTACTCTGCAGGCCTTATACCGTCTATCTAGGCGTCGTAGTCCGCTATCACTCGCTCCTGAATGCTATGTATTTGGCGCTGGCCAACTCTAGACTGCTGACTCCAAGGAGCACTACGTTACTCGAGTACCACAGGGTAAATAAATATGTAGCTTGTCCCGTTCTCTGCACACGCGCCATAGCCATGTGTATACATACTCAGATAGCCAGCACGCGAAACGATAATGGTATGCGTATTCTACCAACCCTTACAAGCCACACCACCGCCCGATTCCCTTCGCAAGCCACACCATTCCCCGGCTTCCCTTCATCATCCATTGGTGTACTCGAGCATGTATTCATGCAAGTACATGTACTTACTCTACATGCACGCACATGTACATGTACTCTACTCTGCTCTATGTACTTGCTACATGTAATGTACTGTAATAGAGTATTGTACATGTATCGCCTATGCATTGCGCTGTGTAACCTTTCGGTCTTTGGAGGCTCGGATCTAACGCGCTGCTAGTTGCTAACTCCAATTTTTTTTTACCGTGCCGCTGCGCCTGCTTTTAAAGTTCACTCGGTTACATACATTGATACATATTCCTACGTCGTCTTCCAAACAAAACCCCACCGCGCGCCCAAAAAATTCGTTTAACCAAGACAATCGTCGTCAATACTGCCATAATGTTCCGCTCAGTAATTGCTTCCGCCGCCCGGGGGATTTCCGGTCGTACTCTCGCCAGTGCACCCAGGATTGTTTCTCCTCTACGATCTGCTGCGCCGGCTGCTAGGAGGAACTACCATGAGAAAGATATGTCTATCAGTACCTTTTTCCTGCATCTCCTTGAGCCTCCGACCCTGTATTATCTCCGTCGCGAGTAAACCCGAAATTTACGCTAAACTTTAGTCCTTGGATGCTGATATTGCTAGATTTTTATACTGCTCGACCACTACGCCAACCCACGAAATGTCGGCTCAATGCCCAAAGGAGATCTCGATGTCGGTACCGGTCTCGTCGGTGCACCAGCTTGTTAGTCCTTTTTTCCAAAATCTTCATTCATTTCATCTTCGGAATTTCGCCTCCAAGTTATCCCCGGTGTTCCCGGAGGTACACCTAAAAAGATCAATATTCGCTGACAAAACTCGCTATTGAACAGGCGGCGATGTGATGAAACTCCAAATCCGCGTTGACAAGGAGACCAACGTTATCTCCGACGTCAAGTTCAAAACCTTCGGTTGCGGCTCCGCAATTGCATCCAGCAGCTACTTGACTGAACTTGTCCGCGGCATGACTCTTGAGGATGCTGCACGGATAAAGAACACCGACATTGCAAAGGAGCTGTGCTTGCCTCCGGTCAAACGTAGGCTTCCTTTTCCCCAATTGCTCGATTTGCAATTTTCCATGCATTTTCCTTACGGCTCTTGCTAATGAAGCATCCGACACAGTTCACTGCTCCATGCTTGCCGAGGATGCCATCAAGTCCGCCATCAAGGACTACCAAAGCAAGTCCAATCGTGCCGCTCCCACTCTTGGGAAAAATCTGGCATAAGCATTTTCCCTTTGTTCTAACATCATGATACCGACAATAGCCATGTTCGTTTCGTTGTGCTCTTGTTCTTGCGGCTCTTTTGTACAGCGGGAAGTCCGAGGTTGTTGGGGAAGGGGGTTGTCCTAAGGTGTCATTTGTGTTTTATTTCTTGTATCAACTTTCACATGGGGATGTTGTAGGTGTCCAGCCGCTCATCCGTAGCTCTACGTAAGAACGCCTACGTTGGCGCAAAAAATGCATTTGGCGGTGGTGTGCACTCTTGCGCGGAAGATGAGGATCACGTATCTATTTTCTGTACATATTCAATCTACATGTATTCATTTTCCTCTGTTCTAAGCGGGCACCTGTCTTGGTTTCGCGCTGGTGTTGGCAAGCACGAGCGCCTTGTAGCTTCCAAGGTATGTCATATGTGCATCTAGGAAAATAGGCTTCCCCCGCAATATCATCAACCGCGACTCGAGCACTGAACCCCGACGAAATCACCTTTAGACGCATATCACCACTAAAATGAGCTCCGGGTTACCCGATTACAAGCACTGGCAAGAAGCAGAGCGCCGTATCCCCGTCTGCGAAATATACCGACGGCACATACGAATTCGTCGCTACCAGTTCTGGTGATGATTCATGGATATCCACAATCGTGAGAGTTCCATATGATCCAATTAATCTATAACAAGGAATTAATTTTTCTTTTTTTCCTTTTTTCCTTTTTTGCGACTCTATAGGTCCTACTTGTAGGTCAACTCAGCTCCTTGTAATATTGAGTCACAAATTCTCACTCAAGATCAAGGTTTCGCTACATGGTACATCTTTTACCGAGTCATCTGCAACTATTCATACCTGATGTACGGATAATTTTTATCTTGAAGTCTCTCCGCTGGGCACTACTTGCGGCGGAAACACGGTCTTGATATTTCATATAGATTTCATGCAAGTTAGCTCACCGACAATCTCCGTAGATCCCCGGCTACGGCAAAAGCACAAAGGCCATTTCCGCCAACAATGTTAATCTACAAGAATTTTCAAAGCGTTCTATCGGCCGTGATATTCTCGAAGCATTACTCACGGCCCTCCCACCAAGTGAACGAAAGCAACGAGTAATCCTCCTCGGACACGATCGCGGTGCACGTATATGCCATCGAATCGCTGTCGACGCGGAAAAATGGCCCCTGCTTGATATTCTAGGAGTTGCATTGCTGGATATCGTTCCGACCATCGAACAATTCAAGTCTTTCGGGAATCCTAGCAATGCTGTCGGGTCGTTCCATTGGTAAGCGTTGATCTTCCCTGTGGTAAATTTACCACCGTAATTGCTCATTTTGGGGGTTCAAAGGTCTTTTCTAGCTGCGCCCCCTCCCCTACCGGAAAAAATGATTGCGGCCGTTGGTGGTGACTACTTTATCTCAAATTTGCTCAGTGCATGGGCTGGAAAGAACCCGGAAATTTGGCACAATGTCAATGCAGGGAAGGTAGTTTATGAGGAATTTTTCAAGAATAATAGTGTCATCGCAGCTTCCTGCGCAGATTACCGGGCAGGAGCTCTGATTGACAGTCAAGAACAAGAAGAAGATCAGCGCGAAGGAAGAAGGATAAAGATGCCGGTGTTTGTGCTGTACTTGAAAGATTATCTTGGGGCAAGATACAATATGGAGGAGGTCTGGAACGAATGGGTGGAGAGAGGAGGGCTTTTGGTGCTTCGTGGTATTGGCGGTGGAGTTGGACATTTCTTGCCTGAAGAGGCACCTGAGGAGACTACGTCAAGGGTGATGGATTGGATTTCAAAAGATCTGGGGGTCCTCCTTTGACCGATTTGATATGATTTTTGGGGCATGAGCTTTATTCCCTCTTTTTGGTCATAATGTACCTTTTCATTTTCTGTTAGCAGAAGTTTTATAGCCAGCAAGGACGACATACAAGAATATATTTTCCCTAGAATATGTCCCATGTTCAGTGTCGTGTTTCGCATACTCAGGATCATCTTTGGCTTCGCGGACATCCAACTTCTTTTTGATAGATTTCATGAAGTTCAGGTCGGCCTATCGGTACAGTGTCAGAGGTACTTTCCCCATCAGTTTGAGAATGGTTATATATACTCTTCTTCTTTTCTTGAAACAAAAGAACACGACAGTGTTCTCGTCAACCAAATCTATCCTGCAAAGCTGTAAGCCTTTGACCTATGACATTGAGATATTAATGGTAACAAACAATGTTTTCTCCAGAAGTGGGAATGCTGGTTCAAAATATACCTGTTTGTTTGTCGAGGTCAGCGCCGGTGGTTCGACAAAAGGAATAAAGGTGATTAATATAGACATACACAGTCTGCAGCTAGCACGACATCTACGGGTTTGCTGGTGATATTTTCAGGCAACGGGTTAGCCCTATAGGTATGCGGTTAAAAGATATTTTACTTTGAGGTATTCTCTTCGGTTTCGTTAGAAATAAAGTACCAATTTAACAACTCAACTTTAACCTTCTCCTGTAGTTGATTGAGCTTGACATTTCGGTGCATCAAACCAATCATTGCATCCATATCAGTAATATAAAGCTCACCACCTTCGATATCGCATCCCGCGGCAACAGCTAGGCTACACAGTTCCCTAAACGTTAATGTACATGCTTGGAAGAGAAAAACCGACACAAGATAATATCTCAAGCACCAACCCGACAAGACCACCTCCAGCACCAAGTTCCACAATTCTTTTTCCCCTCAGCCCATCTGTACCCTGATATCTTCTCAAGAAGTACATTGCCAATGTCTCTCCAGCAGGCCATATTTGTCCCCCACAACCTTTCCCCAGGTCTTCGTGGATTTTGAGTGGAGTACCAAGCATGCCATTAAAAGTGGTTTCCGTTACATGGGCTTGAAGGATGGGTGCTGGGGCAACTAGGTCTGCGCCAAAAGGTTCGACCTCGCTGTCACTGTTGTCGCCAAAAAGATCCATTTCGCAACCTTGAAAACCCGAACTACGGTAAGGTAAGTATTTACCTAGCTATGGTGAGTGGCTTCGGGAAGCCTATCTGGGCTATGCAAAATCGACGGGACTGAAATCGGACTGTTTGCGCGTGAAAGTGGGAGGTAACCTGTTTGGGGTTAGTTGCCAAAAGGAGTTCATGCGAAGTCGATAGTAATTATGTAGCAGCGAAATTATCATCGAAATACGCTATTATTAAACTCGAATTCATGTACTTTTCGAAGGCTGAGTTGAAGCTGCGGCAGGAACGAAAATCGTACATCGCCTGTTCAAGAGCTTCATGAAAACAGAAATCTCCCTTGAATTTTTATTAGTCATAGAACTAGCTGCGAAGTACGAGTGTAATTGTGCCACAAGGATTCCTTAATGGACCCCGCTGCGTGGATTACAAGTAGATCTAGATCTATACCTACATATGTCTTGCGGGGTCTCGCTTAGGTCATGCTGGGGACAGCGCATGAAAAATAGTGATTTAGAGCCTCATTTCTTGGTATTCCAACCACTAATGGCAGGCCAAGTCGACCTTTCCAAGATTGAGTTCACAAAATTACCTTCGAAAAAGCTGGGGACAGTATCAACATTGCTACTCGCATCCATAAAGCAGACTGAGAGACGGACTTTCCCCGCAAACGAAGCGCTTCACTTTGACACTGAGCTTCCGAAACGTACGACAAATCTGTACTGCGCCTATCTTCCAGGACCGAAAGGGACTTTCGAACTTTATGGATATGTTGTGTATGTGCGCTCGAAATTGGTTACACGCATCCATAAAGTGTGTGTCGTGGAACAGCAAAGAGGCAAGGGAATCGGGAAGTGGATGCTTGGGCTTGTGCTGCGAGACTTGAAGAAGGGTGGTGTCACGGCTGTAGATCTCTGGGTAGACGAGAGTCGCGATGTTGCTCGGAAATTGTACCTTTCTTGTGGTTTCAAAGAGAAGGAGACGCTCGTAGATTACTATTCTCATGGGCGTCATGGTATTAGGATGGAAGCTAAATTAACAGATCCGGAAATACCGTAATTCGAAAGAGGTAAATCCAAATTCACTTTTTTTTTTTTTTTTTTTTCTGTCCCTTGATTTATATATTGATTGCTTTCTACAGGGCGTTTAGGATTCCCGTAGAAGCACATGTACCATCCCTTACGTCGCAGTCCTCTTATTTTTCACATCATTCCAATATCAACATACCAAAGATACCCAACTTACCCCTTGTGTAATCGGTGGTCCTTTTTGCTTATGCTATTTTTTTTTTTTTTTTTTTTTACTACCGTTGCGGCCCGAAATTGAGATACCTGTATCCCATGGGTTCCTCTTCACCCCCCGCGTTCCTCCCGGAGTCTTGGAGGCCGCATTGCATAAGCAAGGGAAATATTTTTGACAGCGCCCAAAGTTTATCTTATCTTCTTCGTGTCCCTGTATGAGACTTCTGCTACCGAGTATCCATTCTTGTTCTGTCGTTCTTAGATTACAGTTCTAACACTCGTTAATCTCGTCACTCTCTTTTCATTCGCTCTCTCTTGTTTGATATACGCGTTTGTTTTCTTGTGCGCTTCTCGATCTTTATTGCTCGTATGAGGAGGAAGGGTTCTAAAGCTGAGTTTAAGTTTCAATCACTCATAGAGTAAGTATTTCTTCGCCGTAGATGTGCGCCTTTTTATTGTTTGTCCAATATCTAATTAAATTCTCCACATAGCGCAAACCGAATTTCTCAATGGCCGCCTCTTTTCTCGTTCTCTCTTTTGCAACATTCGTCTCCAGCGTTCCCATAATATCATTCCCTATAAGTTACCAGATTCCCCCGGTAGCTCGGGTCTATAAACCTTTCGAATTTATATTTTCACCCTCCACATTTTTCTCGCACGTTCAACCAATGAATTATACTCTTGTGGATTCACCACCATGGCTGAAGCTCGACGGAGAAAGACGCAGATTGCATGGCACACCGCTACCAGAAAACTTGGGACTATTTACAGCTCGGATATCAGCATCAGATGCGACTGGTTCGGTGGTTCATGACGCCACCTTTGTTGTTTCAGATGAACCAGAGCTTAAGATACAAAATCCCTTGGATGCGCAGTTGTCGAAGCTAGGAACCACGGATGGAAATGGCGGGGTTACGCTTCTATCGGGAGAAGCATTCAACTTTACGTTTGCAGATGACACTTTTGCATTTCGGGAGAAAATTCAACGTTATGAAGCTGTATCGACGAACAATTCGCCTCTACCACCGTGGATCAATTTTAATCGTGAAAGGGTCGAGTTTGTGGGGTCTGCTCCGGAGTTGGTCTCACCGAATGCGCCACCGCAATCATTCGATATCACTCTCGTGGCATCAGATTACCCTGGCTTCGCAGGTGCTTCAGCATCATTTAAAGTAATTGTGGGACGACATAAACTTCATTTTTCTAAAGAGGCTATTACCGTCAACGCTACAATTGGAAAGCCATTCACTTACATTTTACCCCGGGAATCGATAATTCTTGATGGAAACCCAATTCAGGACGCGATCCTTGCTGGGATCTCTGCAAATACCCCCGACTGGCTGTCATTTGACACGGAATTGCTCGCCTTTAGTGGCACACCTACTCAAGGAAACATATCTACGAAGGTTACTATCTTTGCCCATGACGTTTTCGGAGATGAAGCACGGACTGCACTTGATCTTCGAATTTTTGCTGCGCTTTTCAACTCCGATTTGCCGGATTTCAGTGCAAATAACGGCGAGGAATTTGAGTTTACAATTGACCAAGAGTTGCTGCACCCCCCCAACGTCAAGATTACCGTAGAACTGGAACCAAAGGTCGACTGGGTTTTCTTTAACCCAAAGGGTTTGAAGTTTGAAGGACAGGCTCCTGAGGAAGCTGCTTCCATTAAGATTACTCTTACAGCAGAGTCCGGTAACTTTTCGGACTTTCGGAGTTTCGACCTCGTCGTTCGCAACGGCACAACAACGCTACCCACACTGCCAACTCCTACTTCTTTGCCAAATGCTTCTGAAAACGAAACATCTCCGAATAAGCAACGCCGGGTCAAGACTCTCACAATAATTCTAGCAATCTTGCTTCCTTTGCTAGTCTTCGCCACGTTGCTCCTTGTTTTTATCCGCGTTATACACTCGAGAAAACCATCGTCACCGCGTCCAATATCACCATCAGTTTCAGATATATCTAGGCCAATTCACCAAATCCAGCCGCCCTGGCCTCCTGCTATAACGAAATCAGAACGAACCGAACCTGGAGAACTCCCCAATCCCGGTATTTTTGGACCAGAGAGAAGCCACCGGATATCGGAAAATTTTGTAGCCTCTGTAAACTCGGATGGGGCAATTCAGGAAATCGATCCATTTCGAACACCTCCACCTCGACTGGTGCCTAGAGAGGATTGGAATCTCCATTATAATTCCGCTTGCTCTACACCAACAGAAAAAGATACCCGCGCAAACCCCATTAACTTTTCGAAGTTACCCGGTACTCCTCGAACTCCGGAAAACCCGCACCGAACGAAGCAACATGTTTCTAGACCTAGTAGGAGTAGTTTCCGCACGGGGCTTTCTTCCTTGACCGATGGGGGAGTCTTCGATAGGCAACCCCAATGCGAGGTTTACTACAGCAAAACATCTTCTGGAGGCCCACCTGGCTTTGGTGTGCCAAAAAAGTCATTGCGAAGGAGTCCAAGTCCTGCAAACTGGGGTACACCAAGAGATAGCGATGCATCTTTTGAGACTGTCTCAACAGAAATTTTCAACCAATTGAATCAGCCAAGTGTACGTCTCGTTGGTAGATCCGACAATGAGAGCCCTGTAGATCGGTCGAGCCATTTCCCATACAGAGCACCGTCACCCTTCTTCGGAGACGCTGCTTGGTGGCGGACGTCCAAGATGCCGGCCGTGTCAGTAACACCGGCGCCTGAGGAGAATGCTCGTGAAAGCTTGATAGAGGGCGTGATGAGGTCCATAGGTTGTGAAGAAAGCGAAACAGTATCTCTTGGGCCACGCTCTCCCGCGACTACTTCCCCGAGTCCTTTGCAAAAGTATAGTCGTTGTCATAGACAGACGATCAATTGTAATACCCCTTCGGCTTCGCCAAGTTTGCTCGGCCCGCGAAGCCGTGGTGAGGGAAGTTGGTGCAGTACCCGCGAAGGAAGCTTCACACAAGAAATCACGGACGAATACGGAAGTAGGATGCGGGAGCCAAGACGGTCTCGGGAAAGCGGAATTACAAATTATAGTCGAACAACCTCATCCTGCTATCCGTATGAACCATTCGAGTACGGTGTTGCCGTTACATCGTCATGGATTGGAGGACCTGGGGCTGAAAAGAGAGACCCCCATGACAAGGAATTTGAAAGGCAAGAAGTCGAGGAATCGCGTGGGCAGAGGCAAAAGGCAAAGTTGGTTGATACCAGAAAGAGGCCTGTTAGTACTCTTGGAGAAAGTAGGGAGGGCGATAGAAACAGCGGTTATTTGGGACATCTGACTTTTTTGTAATTCATAGTGGTAGCAAATTCAGGGGGCACTTTTTGCGCGCGCGTGCATGCGCATTTCCTTTCTCCCTTTTTCCCTTCTTTTCTTTTCTCTTTATTGCACTCGCTTACAAAGAATATTCGTCGATGAAGTTGTGTTGTGGATATACGCAGAGCTATATATTACCATTAACTCAGTGCTTGCAAGACCAGAACTTGTTTTACACAATGAGAATAACTATTTCAAAATTTTATTGATAAATTACCAGCAAAATAGCCACCAGCAATCTCCATTCCCTAACGGCTTCCATGTGACCTTGGATTTGCCTAATTTTCAGTGCAAGTCTAGACCATGGCGGCACATTTTTATACCTGAGCCAATAAGTGAACATGCATATTGATGTTGTAATGCATTTTTCGTTATAAGTATACCTTATTGTGTTACGATATTTATAAATGTGCGGATATGTGGCTTCGGCTATAACAAAATATCATCCACCACATAAAAAGAGAGTTTGAAAAAGAAAGAGCCTGGTAGGAATAATGCTAAGAACAAAAATCTAAACTGTTGGCTTCGACGGCGGATGTTCCGGAAATACAACCACCTGGTTGTGCTGCAAGCGCCTCATAAAACCGAGTGAGAAGTGGTGACGAGGAGGAATAGTTATCAGATCTGACCTGAACGTTTACCATGAAACATGGCCTGCAGGGCGAAACGTAGCGACTTCAATACCACATTAATTTACCAAGAACACCTAACCGAAAACATATCCTCCACCAAAAAAAAAACGGGGGGGGCGGGGGGGAAATTCAATATATGCGCTATCGGCGAATGTCACTCACGGGCCATCTATGCCCACTTCTGGCCGTGAAAAGAGGGGGCTTTTCAAGAACCATCTTGTAATAATAGATATTAAAATATAAAAGAATTGTTTCGAACTGTTGCCGCAGGGGTTTCAACCGCTTCGGCGCTATTGGAAACGGCCGCTTGAATAGTTTCCACTTTCATACGCACCAGCAATGTCTTTGAGAGTCCCTATTCCGCCGAACTGTACCTAGAAATTATATGCGAGCTTCGGTTACTAAGCACACATGAATTGGGCTATGCAAACAATTCTGCGAGAGGTGAGCTATCGCCTCTCGTCGTTCATGCCTACATTCTGTTACGGGGCGTCTACGAGTGACGGGCCGTGGGGCGTATAGGCACAATATAGCAGTGTTCTTAGCAGCAAATAACAGAATATATTCTCAAACCGGTTACCTCCCATAGTCTCGGGCACCGTCTTGCTTTTATATATACAGCTCCCTCTGGGTCGCTTACATGATTAAAGCTCAATATTTTGTATAAGATTTCCTATTATTTTTTTTGGTGTATGTAATATATTCAACACATCATGCTACCTGGGATATAAATTACTTATTTTGTGTAAGTTTCGTGTTCTACCGAAAGTTGTGAAAACCTCATGCTATCAACCTTTTATAGAACGTGCGGGTGATTGTGGAATAGGTACATGTGTGTAAATGCACAGTACATGCACATTGTAGATTAGAGGGATTGGTGACAGTTCTCTATTACCCACTAAACATGTACAAGCCGAACGCACCTGGCCTGAGATTCGCTCAAGATCGCCTTAACGAATGCCTTTGATATTCGACCTGACTAAGGATATTTGGTACATTTATCATGCTTGGTTATTACGTTGAAGTAATAAAGTTCATCGGTGGATAGGGCGGACTCGTATGTAATTTATTTCCGGGAATACCAGTTCTGGATTTCCAACCTGCTTGGAAGCTCTCCAGAATGGGATATATAGAACATGGCGGCTCAGACGTCTCAAGTTTGCATGCTGTAAATGATAATTTTCAACACATGGCTGCCGCCCGACGCTGTATACTGAATGGAGCTAACAGTACTGGGTTGAATTCGAAGCTGCAGCAAAATATCTCTACCCCACTTGCTTGCTGCTTTTGCCAAATCCCAATCGTCAGTCGCGACAGCAGGAGCTCAGTAGTAGCAGCAATAGCCTTCTTTTTTGCACTAGCGTTTCCTTTTCCCTCATTCTTTCTTTTACATATCTGTTGTTGTACGATTGTCTATTCGAATACTAAATTTTTATTTTATTTAAATAGTAAAAAAAAAAAAAGAGAGAAGAAAAGAAAAAAGAATACTTATTTATTTTTATCATTTTTGTTTTCCCCCACCCTCTTCCTTTTGTGCCATTTGGGTTCTGAAGAAAACAAAAAAACCTTTTCGCCGACTCTGGATTGCTTAGGCA
>JABYPW010002137.1:0-12289 GCA_016880775.1 Phymatotrichopsis omnivora | reverse complement strand
AAGTATATTGTCCATGCCGTCCCCACTGCCACTGACCTCAACACCGTAGGACAAATGTCTCGACTCCGTCAAGAGATCGAAAGCTACAACTCCGGTGTTACTCTCGCGATGACCCCGCGCTGGCTGACATCCAGCGCAAAAATCAACAAACAGAATCACGGCTCCCTGGTGATCACTGTTATCGACAACAACAATGAGGCCCGTATCCTTAAGGGTCTCACCATCCTCAACAAAACCCGTCGCACCGTCAAGTACATCCCCTTCGGCGCCGACACCCAATGCTCCCGATGCTCCTCGTTCGGACACCCCGTCCAGAACTGTCAGTCACCTCCCTGCTGCCGACTTTGTGCCGGCCCCCACACCATCTCCGAGCACACCTGCGGCGCCGCCGACTGCAAGCAGCTGAAAGGCTTCGCCTGCGAGAACACTGTCCTCCGATGCGCGAATTGCGCCGGCCCCCACAAAGCGAACGATCCGATCTGCATGACGTTAATCCAGGCCAAACTTGCCGAGTCTAACAGGAAGGACAAGTCCACCACTATGGGAGGAGTTTAGTTTCTTCTTTCCTACCTTACTTTCTTTCTTTTTCGTGGTGTAACTAGTGTTTTTCTGCTTTGGTAAAGTGCGGAGGAGTTTGCGCGTTTCTCTTTCTCTCTTCTCTTTTATTTTTCGCTCGGTCGCGTAGTCTGCGTAGGGGGTTTTTCTTTCGTTGCTTTAAGGTTCGCCTAGCGATTGTTTTTCCCTGGTCGGCTTTTGTACATAGTTGTCTGCGTTTCTTTCTTTTCCTTTCTTCTTCTTTCGGGGTTTTTCGGTACGAGTAGGTGGAGGATCATCGTGTACTCTTTGGTTATGTTCTTGCTCTTGGATGAGTGTAAACGCCCCGCCGGAGGTATGCGATGTAAAAAAACTTAATGGGAAAATCATATAAGTCGCTTCATGTTTCAAGGCCAAAGCTCCTTCCTTCTTGCGCATCCAAAGATGTCGCAACAACAACCCCACCACGCTTGTTCTCACTACCATGGAGACCGTCACCGCCGCCGCCGTCCTTGCCTACCGACCCGTCATCACCAAAGCTGTTGGCGAGTTCAGCGAAGTCAAAGGAATCAACCGCAACCACACATGGAAGAAATACATTGTCCATGGTATCCCCACAGCTACTGACCTCAACACCGTGGGACAGATGACCAAACTCCGCCAGGAGATTGAGTGTTACAACTCCGGTATTACCCTTGCAATGACCCCGCGCTGGCTGACCTCCAGCTCTAAAATCAACAAGCAGAATCACGGCTCGCTCGTGATCACAGTCATCGACAACAGCAATGAGGCCCGCATCCTCAAGGGTCTCACCATCCTCAACAAGACCCGCCGCACCGTCAAATACATCCCCTTCGGTGCCGATACCCAATGCTCTAGATGCTTGAAGTTCGGACACCCTGTCCAGAACTGTCAGTCACCTCCATGCTGCCGACTTTGCGCCGGCCCCCACACCATCTCCGAACACACCTGCGGAGTCGCCGACTGCAAACAGCCGAAAGGCTTCGCCTGCGAGAACACTGTCCTCTGATGTGCGAACTGCGCCAGCCCCCATAAAGCGAACGATCCGATCTGTATGACGCTGATCCAGGCTAAACTTGCCGAGTCAAACAGAAAGGACAAGTCTACGACGATGGGAGGAGTTTAGTTTCTTCTTTCCTAACTTGTTTTTCCTTTTCGCGGTGTAACTAGTGTTTTTCTGCTTTGGTAAAGTGCGGAGGAGTTTGCGCTTTTCTCTTTCACTCTTCTCTTTTATTTTTCGCTCGGTCGCGTAGTCTGCGTAGGGGGTTTTTCTTTCATTGTTTTAAGGTTCGCCTAGCGATTGCTTTTCCCCAGTCGGCTTTTGTACGTAGTTGTCTGCGTTTTCTTTTTCTTTTTCTTTCTTTTTCTTTGGGTTCCCGGTACGAGTAGGCGGAGGATCATCCTGTAGTCTCGGTTATGTTCTTGCTCTTGATTGAGTGTATGCGCCCCGCCGGGGCTATGGGATGTAAAATAACTAAAATGGGAATAAAAGAAACGTCGCTTCATGTTTCGGGGTGAGGATGGTCTAGTGGTATGGCTGTCCTGGTGTCATTGTGCGGTAACGTGCAAAGTCGTGGGTTCAAATCCCACTCATCCTATTCCATACCACGAATTACCGGTTGGTCGTGGGTTTTGTAGCGTATGCGAGTTTTCCCCGACCGTACAGGGTTGCCTAATTACTGGTTCAGTCCCTGTAAGCGAATGCGACCGATGACCTCAATGGCCGTATGAAGGGTTACCCTGACGGCGCTTAGCGAGATCGCTCCTGTGTTACTTGACTATGTCATATGCTCTTAATTGAGTGCGACGCCCCGTCCGTACATCAGTGATCCGAGGGAGGACAAGATAAGTCGCTTCATGTTTCCAAGACTGCTCACCATCGGACCCGAGCACCCCAACTACACAAGACTACCCCCCATGCCAGGAAGAAACAAAGAAAGAACAAAGTCCCCAAAGGCCCCATCCTGGAAAGCAGAACCCGAGGGACAACACTCCAGGAAGAGGATGCTACAATTAGACGCAATGATCCACACGATCAGAGAAGAGCTAGGAACGAACACCCTCTCGCTACACCACCTCCCGCCCCCCACACAACCATGGCCGATCAACCCGAAAGGAAGACCAAAACTGGATCCCTTCCCAGAATCGAAAGAAAAAGCAATAGAAGAGCACCCAAAGGCGCACCCCCCAGAACAGCTCACACTGTACACGGACGCCTCGCAAGTGGGGAAAAACAGCCAAGTCGGAAACGCAGTGGTAGCGTACCTAAACAACAAACAAATAGGAGGCAAATCGAAAACGCTAGGCAGCGGAGTACACGTCTTCGATGGAGAACTGGATGCAATCCTAGAAGCACTCGACCTGGCCCTCAAACTCGGAAACAAGAACACCTTCACCTCGGTCAAAATCTATACGGACAACCAAGCAGCGCTCACCGCGGCCACAAACCTATACCCAAGTCCCACCCAATACATAGCCGAAAGGATCTTCGATCTCAACCTCTGACTGGCAGAACAGGGCATCAAAACAAGCCTAGCATGGGTGCCGGCCCACAAAGGAATCCATGGCAACGAATGAGCAGACCAGATAGTGAAAGCCCAGTCGAAAAAACTGGTAGCCAAAAAACGAAGAACCATCACCAAAAGCGCTATAAAAACCAAAACCAAGGAAAGGCTAAGGAAAGCTTTCGAAGAGTTTGCCGAAAAACCAGTGCCACGTAACGACCCATACAGCACCTTAGACAAATACATAGCCTCGAGAGCATACCAGTTCCGAACGGGTCACGCGTACGTCCCCAACCTCCTCCACTACCACAAAGAGCAGAACATATGCGTCTGCGGCCAGGCCCAATCCATAGAACACTATCTCACCAAGTGCCCGCTCCCCATAACCTGGAGACCCCTTATCCGAAACTGCACAGTCGAAGAACTGCTCTACAAAAACACTGAACTCTGGACCAAACTAGTCGAAAAAGGCCTAGGAAGACCACCCGACCCCCCGCCGGAACCCCCGAAGGTAGTGATAGCTGTAAGAGAAGGAACTAGCGAGAAAGGAGTGGAAGGCTAGGGACTTGGAGTAGATTTGCTGGACGGGGCACAGATTTCGCGGTTGATTTTCTCTCTTATTTTTTCTTTCCCTTTTTCTTTTTTCCGCTTTTTCTCTTTTCTTCTCTCTTCTTTTCCTTCTCTTTCTTTCTTCTCATTATTTATTTTCGGCACGAGTAGGAGGAGGATCATCCTGTTTTCACCGGTTATGTTCTTGCTTTTAATTAAGTGTAAACGCCCCGCTGGAGGAAATGGGATGTAAAATAACAATAATGGGAAAAACATATAAGTCGCTTCATGTTTCGCTGTATGAAGGGTTACCCTGACAGCGCTTAGCGATATCGCTCCTGTATTACGCGACTATGTCATATGCTCTTAATTGAGTACGACGCCCCATCCGTACATCAGTGATCCGAGGGAGGACAAGATAAGTCGCTTCATGTTTCAGGGTGAGGATGGTCTAGTGGTATGGCTGTCCTGGTGTCGTTGTGTGGTAACGCGCAATGTTGTGGGTTCAAATCCCGCTCGTCCCATTCCATACCATGAATTACCGGTTGGTCGCGGGTTTTGTAGCGTAAGCGAGTTTTCCCCGACCATACAGGGTTGCCTAATTACTGGTTCAGTCCCTGTAAGTGAATGCGACCGATGACCACAATGGCCGTATGAAGGGTTACCCTGACGGTGCTTAGCGAGAATCGCTCCTATGTATGTGACTATGGCCTTGCTCTTAATTGAGTGTACCTGACCCGTCCATATGAATAGTGACCGAGGGAGCAACAGATAAGTCGCTTCATGTTTCGCTGTATGAAGGGTTACCCTGACAGCGCTTAGTGAGATCGCTCCTGTGTTACGCGACTATGTCATATGCTCTTAATTGAGTGCGATGCCCCATCCGTACATCAGTGATCCAAGGGAGGACAAGATAAGTCGCTTCATGTTTCCAGGCCTCTTGCACTTTCCTTCCCCCCCCCCACATTACACGGTCGGCTACTACGAAGAACTCGCCTACCTTCGCGATAGTCAACAAAACGCCCCAAAAACTCCTGTGAAAGAAGCTTCACCTATCCCATCACCGCCTGGCCCTCGGATAGAGGTTGGAGCACAGCTCACAGGCTGCGCTAAAAATAGGAAGCTACTCACACGGTCAGAAAAATCAAAAATGTCACAAAACAACCCCATCTCCATCAACAGCTCAAACTCCTCCAACCCAACCCAGGACTCCAACAACGACCTCCCCCGCCTTGACCCTGCCATCATCAACAACCCCATTCGCACCAGGCTCCCAACGTCCCAGCCCACGCTCACCACGAGATCAAGCGCGGTCACACCCAGCCCAGAATTTGGCAGCCCACACGCCTTCAACCAAGAAGACATCCACAGCTGGGACCAAGACCACCGCGTAACTGAATACGATGTACAGAGAATGCAAATGGCAGAAGAGAACCCAATGCCAGTCCAAACCCCAACCTAAACAAGCTCGTCTGGGCACACCACCATCATCAACCAAGGCTACCTAGACAACCAAAGCCACACCAGCACAGCAGAAGCCATGCTCATTCTCACCCCCTACACCCCAACACCGGCCCACCAGTCCACAGCAGAGGCCATCATGAACATCATCTCCTACGAGCCCACACCGACCACTCAGGTCCCGGCCACCCAGTACACGAACACCCCCTCGAGCGCACAAACAAATGACAGCTATCCCACCTTCCGAGGACGCGCTAGCAGCTCCCTCTCTCAGCACTCCCTCCCGAGTCTCCCAAGCAACAGATCAATGCACGCAGACACAGAGGACTCAGATGAAGACTCCAACACAACAACCAAGCCCACCCCCAACAAAGGAAAAAGAAGAGTACAAGAAGCCCAGAGAGAATCATTCTCGCCCATCCCTATGGAACAACGCTACGAACTCGCATCCATGATGCCGGACAACCTAGGCAAAACGTTCCAACAATTCATCGACAACGAAGACAAAAGAGTATTCATGAACGCAGAGGCCTTCGGAAGCATCGCCCAAGCCCTAAACCACATATGGAGAAAACTATACGAAATGCACATGGAAAGACACGAACACAGCAAACAGCTCAAAGAAATCAACCAACTCGTCCAAAACCAATCAAACGAAATCTGACAACTAAAGACCACCATCTACAAAATCCAAACCAAAACCCCCACCCAGCAGAACACCCTAACCCCCAAGAACATGCCCCAAACAACAGTAGCTCTGGCAACCCCCCTCACAGCGCACGCCCCCCCAAAAAGCACCCCAACAGCGAACACGAACACCACCAACAGCACACCCAAAACCTGGGCCCAGAGAACCGCCCACACAACCAACAACACCAACAACACCCCACAAGAACCACCCCAGAACAAAGGAAAAGGAAAGGAATAAAAGACCAAAACCTTTCCCACCTCCAGAAGAGAGCTCCACTCCCCGACCATAGGAATCTTCCACCCGAGTGTCACCAGGACCAACCCCGAAAAACTTAGAGAAGCATACATAAAAGTCCTAGCAGAACAAAAGGCCCCCACAGAGCTCAGGGGACTTATATGATTTTCCCATTATTGTTATTTTACATCCCATTTCCTCCAGCGGGGCGTTTACACTTAATTAAAAGCAAGAACATAACCGGTGAAAACAGGATGATCCTCCGCCTACTCGTGCCGCAAAAAAAATCCAGTGACAAAGAGAAAGAAAGGGAAAAGACAGAAAGAAAGAGAGAAAAAGAGAAAAAGAAAAGAAAAGAAAAGAAAAGACAAAAGAAACGGAAAAATCCTTCTACTCTCGTGCCCCTTCCAGCGCGCTCCTTCCTAAGTTCCTAGCCTCTCGATTACCTCGCTTCGATCTCTGCTAGTTCCTCCTCTTACTGCTATCACTACCTTCAGGGGCTCCGGCGGGGGGTCGGGTGGTCTTCCTAGGCCTTTTTCGACTAGTTTCGTCCAGAGGTCGGTGTTCTTGTAGAGTATCTCTTCGACTGTGTGCTTTCGTATGAGGGGTCTCCAGGCCGTGGGAGATTGACATTCGATGAGGTAGTGCTCTATGGACTGGGGTTCGCCGCAGACGCATATGTTCTGATCTCTCTTGAAGTGGAGGAGGTTGGGGACGTAGGCGTGGCCCACCCGGAACTGATATGCTCTCGAGGCTACGTATTTGTCCAGGGTGCTGTATGGGTCGTTTCGGGGTACTGGTCTTCCTGCGAACTTTTCGAACGACTTCCCTAGTCTCTCTTTGGTCTTGGTTTTGATAGAGCCCACGGTGACGGTCCTTCGTTTTTTGGCTTCGGGTTTTTTCGACTGGGCTTTCGCTAGTTGGTCTGCTCTCTCGTTGCCATGGATTCCCTTGTGGGCCGGTACCTATGCCAGACTTGCTTCTACCCCCTGGTCTGAGAACTGCTGGTTGATTTCGAAGATTTCTTGAGCAATGTATTGGGTGGGACTCGGGTAGGGGTTGGTCGCCGCCGTAAGCGCTGCTTGGTTGTCTGTGTATACCTTGACCGATGCGAAGGCGTTTTTGGTCTTGAGCTTGAGGGCTAAGTCGAGCGCTTCTCAGATGGCGTCCAGTTCTCCGTCGAAGACGTGCACTCCGGTGCCTAGTGTTTTCGTTCTTTCGCCGACTTGTTTGCCGTTTAGGTACGCTACCACCGCGTTTCCGACTTGGCTGTTTTTCCCCACCTGGGAGGCGTCTGTGTAGAGCGTGAGCTATTCTGGGGGGTGCGCCTTCGGGTGCTCTCTTATTGCTGTTTCCTTGCTTTTGGGGAAGGGGTCTAGCCTGGGTCTTCCTCTTAGGTCGATTGGCCACGGTCGGGTCGGGGGGGGGAGGTGGTGGAGCGAGAGGGTGTTCGTCCCTAGGTCTTCTCTGATTGTGTGAATCATCGCGTCAAGTTGGAGCATTCTCTTCCTTGAGTGTTGTCCTTCTGGTTCCGCTTTCCAGGAGGGGGCTCTTGGGGACTTTGCTCTGTCTTTGTTTCTTCCTGGCATGGGGGGTAGTCTTGTGTAGTTGGGGTGCTCGGGTCCGATCGTTAGAAGCCTTCGCCCATAGTTGGTCTGGTATTTTTCGATCTGGAGGTACGCTGGCCGTATGTTTGCTTCCACTAGTGCTTTGTGGTTGTTCGTGCTCCTGAACATTCCACACGCCTATTTGGATGCCGCTGCCAATGTGCTGTCCATTGTTCTAAGGGTTTTTTCGGTTATGTTGTATGGGTGGAAGGTGTCCGCTCCGTATAGTAGCGAGGGGATCACTACTGCTCTGACTAGTTTTAGGGCCATGGCGGGATTCAGGCCTTTGCCTCCTGAGGATAGGCGGGAGATTCTGGCTGTGGGGTTCTGTGCGCTCTGGGTTCTGTGCTAGCAGTGTGCTAGGATGCTCTCCTATTGATCCAGGATGATGCCTAGGTATTTGACTTTCTCTTGGTGTCTGAACGTTTTTCCTTGGATTTCGATGTCGGGCTTATAGTCCTGCTGGCCTGGGCTGACGTGCTGCAACTCTGTCTTCCCTTCCGATAGTGATAGCTTTAGTTTTTCCAGTGATCTCTGCAGTTCTCCTCTGCAGTGTTCTTCCAACTTTGCGACGTTTTCCTCATAGCTGTCCCCTTCTGCCATGATACACAAGTCGTCTACATACATATATAGTTTTAACGCCCCGCTGTTTCTCGTCAGTTGTGCCACATAGATATTGAACAGGAGTGGGGAGATTGGTGATCCTTGTGGGACGCCGGTTTTTATGGATCTGAACGTCGATCTGGTTCCTCTGTCCAGGAATGCGAGCTGGCGGTTGGCGAGGAAGGATGCGACCCAGTGTCGGATGTATTTGGGAGTGTTGCCTTTTTGTAGGATTCGGAGCAGCTCTTCGATGTTGACCCTATCAAATCCTTTTTCAATGTCCATGAAGAGAAGTGTGACCTTCTTTCCTCGGTTTTTGGCGTCTCGTATGTCGTGTTTCAGTGCGTTGACTGCGTCTATTGTTGATTGTCCTGGCAGTGCTCCGTACTGGTTTTTGGTGATCATTTGGTGGTCGATTGCGTGCTGGGACAGTCTTATCGCTATTATTTTTTCCAAGATTTTCGCTAGGGTGTCTATGAGAAAGATGCACCTGTAGGCGTTGGGATCCGAGTAGCTTGGTTTCTTGGGTTTTGGTATCGCTATTCCGAGGGTTTTTTTGAACAGGGTCGGGTGTACTCCGTGTTTCAGGAGGGGGTCTAGGAGCTTTGGGAGGATCGTGTTGTTTGCTTCCCAGAGGTTCTTCCACAGCGCGTATTGTATTTCGTCTGGTCCTGGAGCTGTTGTGTTGGAGGTGTTTTTTAAGGCGTATGCGACTTCTTCCGGTGAGATGCTTTCCGTGTCTTCCGGGGTCCGGAGGGGGGGGAGCAGCAGCTCCTCTGCTTCTTCCGGGAAGTAGTGGTCTATTAGGGCCTGTGCTTTCTGGTCTGGCGTTTCGGCTCCGTTTATCGGTGGGAGGGGGTAGTCTCTGGCTGGTCTGGTGTACCTCAGTGCCGTCCAGAGGTCTTTTAGGTTTGCTTCTTGTAAAAACTTGTTCCAGTGTTCTTTTTTGGTGCTGTGGACTAGTCTTCTGAATTCCTTCTTTCTGGCCAGGTAGTTTTCTTGCATTTTTTCGGAGTTTCGATTCTTTTTTGCCTCGTACCTGGCTTTTGTCATTTTCTTTCTTGCGGCATCTAGGTCTTTGTTCCACCAGGCTTTCGATTTGCTGGTGAGCGATCTCATTGGTAGTGCTTTGTTTCTTTTCATGCACTCGACGAGGTTGTTTTTGTTGTTTTCTAGCCAGGCGTCTGGGTTGTTGGGGTTGTATGGCGTTGGCTGCCAATTTTCGAGGTTTTCTTTTATTTTGTCCCAGTCTGCTCTGGCGTAATCCAGCGTGACCTTTTTGTGTTGGGTTCCGTTTGGTTTAGAGAGGGTGATTGCTATGACTTCGTGGTCGCTGTTTGTTTGGTGGTCGTCAGGGCAGATTTGCCAGTCGATGTTCCATTCCGTGGCCATTGGTGATAGCAGCGCTAGGTCGATTGTGGTGTCCCTTTGGTTCTGTTTCGGGTTTCCCAGTCTTGTGGGCTGGTCTGGTTCGTTGAGTAGGTAGTATCCTTCGTTTGTGGCCTTTTCTACCATGGGTTCTGCTCTTTCGGTTTCGTGCTGGTCTGTTGCTCCCCACCATGGGTGGTGGAGGTTGAGGTCTCCTAGGACTAGGTTTTTGTTGTTGGTGAAGATTTGGTCCCAGTTCTGGTCTTCTCTTTTTGTGGCCGGGGGGAGGTAGATGTTGGTTATGTCTAGGTAGTTATGCTTGTTGATGAAGAGTCTGACGACCTGCTCGTCTCCTGCCTTATTTCTGATTGGGAAGGGGCTTATAGTGGAGGTTTTGTCGACGTAGAGAGCTACTCTCGATCTTGTTGTGCTGCTGGGGTAGAATCTGTAGAAACTGTTGTGCGATAGGGGAATGTTGCTGAAGGTGGGTGGTTCTTGGACGGCGACCACGTTTGCCTTGTTTTCTATGGCGGTGTTCATGAGCGATTGAAAGTTGCTTTGGGATCTGTTGCAGTTGTGCTGTAATATTTTAAAGACTGGATGTGGGTCTAATCCCCACTGTATTTTTTCTCCTTGGTCTGCCATTATAGTTCGGTGTGCATTTCGGCTTCCATAATAATCTGATCCATCTATGCTGCTCTCTTTCCTTCCAACTCCCTGGCGTATTGGTCCTTTATTGCTTTGATATCTGGGCATGCTGGGTCGGTGGCCTTGTGTTCGCCCTTGCAGTTCGTGCAAATGAGTTTGTTGTGTTTGCAGGGTCCTTTGAATTCGCATTGTGGGCATACGTGGTTTTTGGTGTTGTGGTGTGGGAAGGCCGGGTGCATGTTGCCACAGAGGTTGCAGCCTTCCTTTTCTTCTTTGCACATGGCGCTGAAGTGTCCGATTTTGAAGCAGCGATAGCACACTGCTGTTGGGTTTGCTTTTAGGGATTTCATGACTTTGCAGGTTCTGTTGAAGATGGTGACTTGTTTTCCTAATTTTTGTACTTGGTCTTCGGTGATCCGGATGGCCACTGCTGCGAAGGCTCCTCCGGATGGGTTGTTTTTTCTATCTTGTTCGCTTTTCAGGTATCTTGCCGCCGCGATTTCTACATCAGCCACATAGAACAGTTCTTCTGCTAGTTTGGCGACTGGGATTTCTCCCAGTGGTGCAGTGGGCACTGAGTGGATTATGAGTTCGGTGAACATAGTTGCTACTCTGAAGCCGTCTCTTTCGACTTCTGGGTTGGTGGTGACCGACGTTACGTAGTTGAGTACGTCGATGTAGGGGACTAGGGCTCTTGCGACGAGGGTGGGGGGGGTGGTGATGATTATCGTAGACTTGTGGTTGACTCTGACTGTTATGTTTCTTAGTTCGGTGGGGGCTCCTTTTTCGGCTAGGGTTTTGATGTAAGCCTCTCTTAGTTTGTTCCGATCGGCTCTGGCGATTTCCGGGTGTACCACTCCTTTTGTGGGAGAGTGGAGTTCCCTTCTTGACGTTGGGAAGGTTTTGGTTTTTTGTTGTTTGGGTTTTTGGTTTTGGTTTTGATTGGGGGGGGCTTGTGGCAGGCTGTTTCCTTCCGCTGCTCTCTGTGCCCAAGTTTTCTGTCCCTGGGTCGTGTTCGGGGGTTTAGATGGTCCTGCTTCTGCCGAGGGGCTTTTGGAGGGTTTTGGGTTTCTTGGGGGTTCTGTTTGTGATCCGGGTGATTGGGAGGGGGTCTTGCTGCTCTGCGTTCGGCTTTGGTGTTGCGGAATGGGTAGTGCTGGGGGGGTGGGCGTGGGGGAGTGCGTTAGACTGTAGACTGTGGCCTTTAGGTATCTGATTTCGTTGCTCTGTTCCTGGAGTTTGTTGATTTGTCTTATGTGGTTGTTGAGTTCGTGTCTTTCGGAGTGCATGTCGTCTAATTTTCTCCAGATGTGGTTTAGGGCCTGTGCCATGCTGACGAAGGCTTCTACGTTGAGGAAAGCTCTTTTGTTTTCGTTGTCGATGAATTGTTGGAAGGTTTTTCCCTGGTTGTCTGGCATCATGCTTGCCAATTCGTATCTTGGGTGCATGGGGATTGGGGAGAACGTTTCTCTTTGGACTGTTTGGGCTCTTCTTTTGCCTTTGTCTGTGACTGGTTTTGTGGTTTTGTCTGACTCTGTGTCCGAGTCTGAGTCCGCATGCATTGATCTGTTGGTGTTGGGAAGCGAGGGGAGGGAGAGGCTTGAGAGTGATCGTGTCGCGGATCCTCTGAACGTGGGATAGCTGTCGTTGTGCTGCTGGGCGCTTGGGGGCGTTGGGTTTCTGCCGGGTCTGGAGTCTATGTCCATGGAGGGCGAGTATGGTGTGATGTTCAGGATGGCCTCGGCCGTGCTCTGGTGCTGAGGGGTTGGGGCGTATAGGGTGAGCTGGAGGATTTCCTCCGCTGTACTCTGATGGGTTTGGTTGTCCTCGTGTCCCTGGGCCATGATCGAGGTATGTCCTGTAGACGACGTTTGGGTAGTGCTCGGGGTTTGGACTAGGAGGGGGTTTTCTTCCGCCATCTGGAGGCGTTGAATGTCTTGCTCTGTGAGCCTGTAATCGCGGTTCCATTCGTCTTGGGGGGCGATGTTTTCCTGGTTGAGGGGGCGGGGGCTTTGGAATTCTTGGGAGGGGGTGATTGCGCTGTGCGCTTCGGAGAGGGTGGACTGTGA
>JABYPW010002136.1:0-12298 GCA_016880775.1 Phymatotrichopsis omnivora | reverse complement strand
GGTTTGAAGCATTGAATTTGTTGCACAAAATTTCCTTTAAGACCATTGTTTGAAATTTCCTTTGTGCTTTCCTTACTAAGGAGCTGGTGTTCGCAACCATTGTTGCGTTCTTGGTGGGTGGGCCTGCCAGCATTGAGGCTAATGTAATTCATGATACCCATGGTTGATGTGTTATGACCTAATGTCTTACGACTGTTATGATACCCCATGTATTATTTTCCTTATTTTTCTTAGAGGTGTTGATTAGAGGTTGTGTTTTCCTTTTCTTTTGCAAGTTCTGCCTGAGGAGGATCTGTACCGGATCGAAATGCGCTGGCCGTATAGCAGACCACCACTCTTTACTGCACCCCAAAAAGTTATCAGTTTTGCCTCACCGTATTTCCAACTCCCACTGTTAGGAACAACCTCCTTGCGGACAAGACGTATAGCGAGCTCCAGCCACGAGTTTCCCGGGAGAGATCAGGGAACGTATTCGCTACCACCATCATGTCAACCATAGTTTCCTCCAAAGAAGGCCCTGCCCAGGGCAGGTGTATCACGGTTCCAGTCACATTGCGCTGGAAAACCCATTCTGTCGAGGGTCCCCAAGTACACATGATCACAGCTACAGCCAAGCTGGACAACGGAGCCACTGGGGCTTACATCTCAGATCGGCTCCCTGTCCCTAAGAAGAAGCGGTCCCAGGCGGTCAACGTCTTCGCCTACGATGGTTCCTGCAGGCAAGAGTGGTACTACACGCCAAAACTTCAAATGCAGGTCCTCAACCATCGCGAACTCATTGATTTCGACGTTGGCCCTATGCCTCTAGATGTGGACATATATCTTCCTGTTAAGTGGTTTCAAGATCATGAACCACAGGTCGATTATGACCAGGCTGTTCTCGTGGGATTCCCCTCCTCCAAATGCAAGAACCATCTTGTGACCCCTTCGGTCCAGATGGCCTCGGCATTTGAATTGATCAAGGATGACGATTTCTATGCCAACTCCGAAGCTGTCAGTGGCGGACTGCTTGGGTGGGTGGATACCCCAGTCAATGAAGGAGTTGTCCATCGTTGGTGTGCCGCTATGACCAGAGCTCCAGTTGGCGACTTTGCCGAGCTCTTCATGCGGTCTTCCATCTCCTTGACCTCTGAAGGTGATAGATGGGAACAAATCTATCCTGCTGTCTTCTCCGAATGCCTAGCCTCCTCGCTCCCTCCCCATCGGGAATGGGATTGCAAAATTGATTTGAAGGAAGGAACGACTCCTCCCTGGGGCCCGCTTTACCGTCTGTCTGAGACTAAGCTCCAGGCCCTGCATGAGTACCTTGATCGGATGATCAAGGAGGGGAAGATAAGGCCCTCTAAGTCTCCCGCAGGCGCTCCTATCCTGTTCGTGAAGAAGGCTGATGGTTCCCTCCGCCTTTGTGTCGACTACCGGGGTCTGAATAAGATCGTTATTCAGAACCGCTATCCTCTACCCCTGATGGGTGAACTTAGAGACCAGATCGGTAATGCTCAGTGGTTCACCAAGCTCGACCTTAAAAACGGCTACAACCTCATCCGCATTGCCGAGGGTGACGAGTGGAAAACTTCCTTTCGCACTCGTTACGGCTAGTACGAGTATTTGGTGATGCCATTTGGTCTCTGCAATGCCCCTGCTATCTTCCAGGAAATGATGAACACGATTTTTCGCGACCTCCTTGATCTAGGTGTCCTCATTTATCAGGATGACATCCTAATCTATGCCGCGACCAAGGAAGAACACGACCGCCTTATGCATGAAGTCCTCAAGCGCCTTGACAAACACAAGCTGGCACTCAAGCCAGCCAAGTGTGTCTGGGCAGTCCATGAAGTGGAATTCCTTGGGTTCATCATCTCCGACAAGGGCATTAGCATCTCTGAGGATAGGATCCAAGCTGTCTGAGACTGGCCTACTCCCACTATGGTTCGAGACGTCCGTTCGTTTCTTGGGCTCGCCAACTTCTATAGGGTCTTCATCCAAGGATTTTCGAAGATCGCGATGCCCCTGACAAACCTCACCAAGCAAGACCAGCCCTGGACCTGGGGGTCTCCGCAGCAGTCTGCCTTTGAGACCCTTAAGGCCCTCTTTACCTCTGCGCCCATCCTTGTCCATCACGACTCTCAAATCCCACTTCAAGCCGAAACCGATGCCAGTGACTTTGCCCTTGGGGGCATGCTATCACACCGGTTTCCTGACAGCTCTATTCGCCCTCTGGCCTTCCACTCTTGCAAACTTGAACCAGCGGAGCAGAACTACGAGATCTATGACAAGGAGATGCTTGCAGTGTTTGACTGCCTTTACATGCAATGGAGACATTGGTGTGAGGGAACAGCTCATCCAGTGCTGGTGATAACGGACCACAAGAACCTGGAGTACTTTACGACCACTCGGCTCCTCTCCAGGAGACAGGCCCAGTGGATGGAGAAATTGGGCACCATCGATTTCCAGGTAGTGTATCGGCCAGGTAAGTCCAATGACGCGGCTGATGCCTTGAGCAGATGTGGGGACCACGTCCCTACGGAGGGGGCACCTGAGCTTGGTCTTCTCTTCCTCAAGAAAGGACAGTACATTGCTGCAATTGAGAAAAGTTACACCTCGCTCAATCCTTCCTTTTATCAAGCCTTGAGGGAAGCCGTTGCTACTGACCCTGAATGCCAATGCATTCTGAGCTTGCTACAGGAACCCTACGGTGTTCATGATGGCCTTCTGATGTGGAATGGTCTGTGGTATGTACCCCCATCTCTTCGTACTGAGGTTCTCAAGTCTAGGCATGATCATCCCACGGCAGGCTACTTAGGCTGAGATAAGACCTTTGATCTTATCGACAGAGACTTCTACTGGCCACATCGACGGCAGGATATAGCCAAGTATATCTCTGCGTGCGACCAGTGCCAACGGAATAAAGCCCGCCGACACAAGGCCTATGGGCAGCTGCTTCCGTTGGAGATACCCTATAGGCCATGGGAATCGATCTCTATGGACTTTGTGATGGACCTCCCTCCTTCTGATGGCTTCACCCAAGTGTGGGTGATCGTTGATCGGTTCTCTAAGATGGCGCACTTTATCCCTCTCGGCCCTAATGTCGACTCCAGGCACCTCGCCAATGCATTTGTCCGTGAGATCTGGAGACATCACGGCTTACCAGCCAACATCATCTCCGACCGTGACCCCAAGTTCGAAGCCTTTTGGGGTCATGTGATGGATCAACTCGGGGTTAAGTTGTCAAAGAGCACTGCTGCTCACCCCCAAACCGACGGACAAACGGAATGGCTGAATCAGGTCCTGGAAGCCTATCTCCACGCCTATGTCAACTTTGAGCAATCAGATTGGGTTTTCTTTCTCGCCCTAGCAGAATTTACGTACAATAACGCCAAGTCTTCCTCCACTGGGGTGTCCCCTTTTTTCGCCAATTTTGGATATCATCCTTCGCTTGACGCTGTCCAAACGGTCTCCGCCTACCAGGGAAGTGAGTCCTTGACCAGAGAATGGACTACTATTAGGCAATGCCTCTTCGACGCCTAAAAGAAGATGGTTGCATAGTACGACAAGTCTCACCCTCCGTTCCCCGAACTCAAGCCAGGAGACCGCGTCCTTCTTAAGCGTAATGATATCACCCCCTCCCGACCTTCCCGCAAGCTAGACGCCAAGTTTGCAGGCCCCTTCGAGGTAATCAAACCCATCAGGCCTTGGGCCTACAAATTGAAACTTCCCTTCTCTTGGAAGATCCACCCTATTTTCCACGTCTCCAAGCTGGAACCCTACTTTGTCTCGAACCGGTTCCCTGTTCATCCTCCTCCTACTCCTGAGATTGAGGAGGGTGAAAACTACTTCTTCGTCTCCGAAATCGCCAAAGTTCGGAACAACCGGAAGACCAAGCGGGTGGAATATTTGGTGTTGTGTGAAGGGTACTCGTGGGATGAGGGGAGTTGGGAACCCTTGGAGTCACTGCTAGTTAACGGCGAACCCATCGATGCTCTCCTGACCTTTCGACAGCCCCATCCGGAGGCAGAACGCCAAGCTACTGAATGAGAGGAGGCTCCACCACGCAAGCGAAGACGGAGGAATTGATGTAAGTGCAATGATCCTTCCTCCACAGTTGGTTTCCCTTTAATGCAGTGGGGCGACACCATTGTGTCCTTCGCATGATCCTGAGTCCCCTTTAAGCTCCATTGAGTTAGGATGATCTCCCCCTACGGGCTGCAGGAAACTGTCCTTTCACCTCGGTTGCTCTCAGAGGAAAAGGAGAATCGACATAAAGCTAACTCCTATGCGCATGAGGGACCATGTGCCTTAGAAGGGGCATAGTGTTATGAACACCGGTAGTGGTTCGCATCAAGGTACCTGGACGATGCGCTATGATGGAGGTTACGCTTAGATTGTCAACTTGTGAGTATGCCGTCTCTACCCTTCACTATTGTGTTAAGCGCTCTGGAGATGATCCTCTGTCACATGATCTTGTGGCATGACATGGCATAGTGTGGCTTTGCCGTTAGCCTTGACTAAGCGCAGGAAGTAAGCCCCACGGGCACGTGATCGGCTATCGGCATGACGCGACATTGGCCTAGTCAGCCATGAGGTCATGATCAGGCGATCGGACTCGTATCGCGAGAGACTATCACGAATCGGGAGTGAGGCCCGAGAGCGTGATAGGTGATCATAGTCAAATCGAGTACTAATCGCGTCCTGTCCTTTCCGGACTCTTCTACAGGTTTCGGCGATTGGGAATCAGGAGATGGTCTAGAACGGGTCTTAGTTCTCTGTGTTTCTATTTCCTTTGTCATCTCTTTGTCAGCTCTGGTGAAGGATAGGATATATAAGCGCGCGGTTGTTCTTGTCTTCTATTCTTTCCTTCCTTCCTTCTTTAGCACATAGCTACCTTGTCTTCTCTGCGAGTACCATTGTACAAGCCTTTTGAGTTATCTTCGAGCCTTAAAGAATATATTCGTCTTTTCTCGTCTTCAACACTTGAAGTCCACCCTGTTCGTCGTAGGAACGATATCTTCCAGTTGAGCTTTCATTTAGCTGAGATATCTGAGTTTACTCAGTAGGGTTTGCGAAGCGTGCCTGAGGTATCCTTACCGAGTCTCATACGAACCATATAGGGTGATCCGTCACAACCACCTAGTCTAATGTTAATCCTTGGCAGGAGTTAAATATTATTGCATATGCTAATCTCAAGGGAAACTGTCGACAAAGAATACTCCATGGACAATATTTTGGTTGGAATTCGAATATGATCTGAGGTATACAAAACCTTCTCTTCCCCTCACCTTCTGATCTTATTGTTTTAACTTCAACAAACTTTGTATACAACTCCCTGACTACTACTCTTACATTTTTCACTAATCCCTTATCAGCAGATAAATTTTACATGATGGAACAAATTGTACCCTTTTTGAGATGAATTATATACGCTAGTATTCCAGGTTCAATAAGGAGGTTAAGGTAAGCTTCAGTTGCTGCTGGATAATCTAGCTAAGTTGTTTCTTCTTCCTTTATACAATTAAAACTATAATAAATATATTCTTATTAGAGTTAGTATAATTTATTCAAAAATTAATATTATATGAATATATACTAACTGTATCTATCTTCTAGAATTTCTAACATTTGGTTATTGAACTCATCAACATAAAGATTTAGAGGACTAAGGAAAGACCTCTTAATACAAAGTTCTGGATTCCCAATACTTCTGTTACCATAAAGGAAGGTAATAGTTTCTCCAACATCCTTCACAGGCTTCTCAAGAATCTCGACATACCCCCTACCTTAGGGTGAAGATCCTCCTCGCTGGCCCGCACCTGGGCTGGCCTTTTAGTTTGTGCAGCACATGATGATCGCCTTTCAGATGCTCCAGACATCCCACGCCTTTCCGACCGTGCAACCTACGGCCTAGCGAGACATTTCTCCTGCGGCGATACCAGGGATACATCGTCGACACACACATCCTTTGTCCGACACCCGACCGTGTTAAGCGAGATGGTGAGCGGATACACACGATCGGTCTCCGCATGGAGGTTGCAACACAGGATCGTACTGTTGCTCCAGGATCACTTAGCTAGCCTCCGACCGTGCAAAACCTCATCGCGACGCTCTCAGAGCTCCTAGGAGGGGTGCCCAGGCCCCCCGGAGCGTTCACACAAGACAACTTAGCGGCCTCCCTCGGTCGCATCGACACCACAGCGCCCCTCATGGCACAGCACAAGACCATCCAAGAAGACGGGCAACTAATACAACACAAACAACACCAAAAGGTCGACGTAATCCCCGCCCGCAGATTACCCGACAACGAGCAACACAAACCTCTCCGATCGCTACATCGCCGGCTCGCTTAGCTTGCGCGACCGCGCTCGCCGGCACCAATACAACACCGAAAAGTCTCCTTATCGCCCGAAGCTAGTGTAGGTAGTTTTGAGTGGAGGAGACGGACCATACTCTCTTTTGTTTCAATACTTTCTTTTAACTTGCGCGGTAGTTCCGAGGAGGATAATCAGTGATTTAACCTTGGGGGATTTTAGTGAAGAGCTATTTTCTTTCTCAAGCCTGTTGTCATGTCTATCGTGTAGGTTTCTTGGGGACGTTGTTTGATCTCGTGGTTTCTTTTCGTTTCTGTTTGGGGGAGAATAGGTGATACGCCATAGTCGTGGACTGCATGCGGACGGCCTAGGTAGTTATAGAAGAAGTAGAGTAGCTACCAAAATAGAAATGAAACATCATCATCATCATCATCATCCAACATCCTTCACTTCTTCTAACTCTATCTTGATATTATCTCCTCTATATATTCCATCCCCGATTTTATCTACCCAAAAGTTATACTCTTGATGTCTTGCATTTTGGATGGTTGATGAAAATGAAGAATATTAAATTTAGTCCATAGTGTCAAAGAAATTACTGATGCCTGAATCATTGCTGTCTCTCCTACTCCATAAACCACTGGTGGTACTTGCTGAAAGTCTCCTACTCTAATAAATAGTTTCCTACCAAATAGAGCATTACAGTCTATAAGGTTCCTTAGAAAAGAATCGACACATTTAATTGCTGCTTTATTTGCTATTGGAAATTCCTCCCATATAATCATTTTAGCATATCATAAATATTGATCTTAATGGGACTAGAATCTAATTGTAGATTCAAGGCTGCTATTATCCTAAAAATGGTATGTGAAATTTTATTACATAAGTACCCTAATTAGATAATGTAACTTACCTCTCTAATAGGAATTCCAAACACTAAGTATACTGTTTATCCTCTTTCATATCTTATTACACTTAATGTAGTTAACCTAACTATAACTACTATTCTTCTAGATCCTCAACCATATGCAACTAAAGCTTTTATCAAGAGGCTTTTACCTCTTCTAGCCTTTCCATCTACAAAGTACACACTCTCTTCCCTAGTGTTATATTTATCTCCATCTATAACTTGTTTTATCACTAAAAAAATTTTCCTTTGTTCACTTACTATTCTAGAGAACATTTCTTCTACCTCCTCTAATAAAATATCCTATCTTGAACTAAAGATATTTTTTTCTATTTTTAATTCATTCTAAGTTAGTCCAGGGCTTATGAGGTTAAAATCTTGAAGTTTTGCTCCTCTTGATGCTAGGTAGTGCTGAATTTCTCAAAGTGCCTTAGCTTTTGCTCTATCCATCCTATCCCTATATTCCTGTAAGTAGTCCTCATATAGCTTTTGGCAAAAGCAATTCCATAATTCTAATGCTGGAGTAGGAATATCAATTGAAAGCTATATAAAGAGAAATCGCATTTGGGATAGATGATAATAATTTTCAACTACTTCCTCTATTACTTGCCTTGACTTACCAATATTTTCAAATAGCCATAAAGCCATTGCAGCTTCTTGAAAGGTATCATGTACTATAATATTTATAGTACCTAGCTCCTCAAAACTATATCCTAATTTATGTAGTACTAATGCTCTTAAGTAGAATAGTTCTCCACTTTATGGTGGAACTATTACTACTCTAGTTACTACCTTTCCTCTTACCCATTTGATGATTTTTATTCTCTGTAAGTTACTTGGTTCTTCTAACCACTGATTTTCATGTAAAGGAATATGTGGGGTAAACTTAGCTAAGTATTATTCACTATAATACTGTGAATACAATAAATTCTGGAAATGTTCAATTTTTGGTACAAGAAAGTATCTGAGCAAATCAGAAGCCATTGATTGTTAATTTCTCTGCTGATGCCTTTGTCCAAAATTTTCATTTGGTAGGTAGATTCCAATTGATATTACTGCAGGTTCTTTTTTGGTAATGTTGAACTCTAATATATTCCAGACTACTTCTGATGCTGAAAGGTAGTACCCCCTGATATAGTCTTCTATCTCATCTTGTACTTTATCAGTAGTATTTATTCTAAAGGATGTTTTATCAGGTCCTTTAAATAAATATTTATAGAGGTACATGAAAATATTAACTATGAAGTATATATCAATGTGGACATGGTATTTCATAAGCTTTATTAAATAGGGAATATAGGTCAATACCTACCTATCTTCCTCTTTCCTCCTTTTATATTCAATATGCCTAAAAATATTTACCTCTGTTCTCTCCTATATTTTTTTTTGGAAATTCCCTAAAATATTTTCCACCTTTATTGCATTGGTTTTGTGGTGAATCTAGATGTATCTGGGGATGCAAATTGAACTTTTAGATTAAGGTAAGCAACTCAGGATCCTCTTCTCCACTTGGAAGTTCTGCCTTTACCAAGATATTAATCGCTTCAAAAGGGATTTCTAGGGAAACCTTTTAATCTTAGTATAAGATAATTCTAATTTCAATATATATTGTAGGTATATTATCTTACCTTTAGTATAATGTGTACATGTAGTAAACCTCTCTTTTAGAATTCAATAACAATGACCAGGTACTCAACCTTCCCAAATTTTGAATGTAGTTCTTACAACATTATTTGTAATTTCTGTTTGAAGACTTGGCAAATAACTACTAGTATATCAGAAGCAGTTTGTCCTGGACAAATTCTCTCTATTATCTCTAGCCAATATAGGTTAGTCATCAGAGTTATAAAAAGGGATGGTTTTTATGAGCTCTATAAAGAGCTAAATCATCTGCAACTTGTTCTAATACATAAGCTCTTGAGCGTAAAAAACTTGCAGGTAAAGTGTGTTGAATAGCTTCTCTTTGTAAGCTCTCTGTTTGCATATTTGGTGCTGAATATTTATTGTTGAAGTGAAGCTGCTACTGATGTCCTTGTCAGATATAGTTTAGCCATTCTTCTTTTACCCTATAGTACATATCAACACAATATTCACAACACAGTTACCCTAAATGAAGAAACCTCTCTTCAGAGAGTAATCTTGACCTATACCACTGAATTTATGAAAAATTTCCTTTGGTGTCAAGACCCTAACCTAATGTTTCATCTAGAAAGAATAATGGATATTATAATAGCTCATATTGACTTGATAGTATGTTCATAAACTGTGGTTCTTGGTCTCCATTTTTAAATATATATATCTCATAGGGAGAAATTTTTTGCAGATTATTACCATGTATAATAGCAGTAATTTCTCTACTATCTACTATAGAAGATAGTGATATTGCCATCTGGTGTGTTACGGCAGTGGTCTCTTAGGTTCAGTAAGGCTTGCTAAAGTGCAAGTGCCACTCAACAAAGAAGGTATTACTGAGTAAACTCAGATATCTCAACCATTCCAAGTCTAGATCTACAAATACACTTTCCTATAAAGAAGACGAGAAGATAGAACAAAGTTCAAGAGTAAGAAGGAATATATTCTTAAGGCTCATAGCTAGTCTATAGACTAAAGAGAGAAGGAAAAGAAGAACAGAGTCCTGACTTTACTTACTCTCCCACTACTATAATTTTACATCCTATACCCCTTAGTAGGGCATTTACACTCAATCAAGAGCAAGAACATAACCAGAGAGTACAGGATGATCCTCCACTAACTTGTAGCAGAAACCTGAAAAGAAATCCTCTACCTACTCATACCGAAAAGGAAACATAGACAATAACATAAAAAAGCTGACTAGGGAAAAACAATCACTAGGCAAACCTTGAAACTATGAAAGAAAAACCCCCTACATGGACTATGCAACCAAGTAAAAAATAAAAGAAAAGAGAGAAAGAGAAATGCGCAAACTCCTTCACACTTTACCACAGTAGAAAAACACTAGCTACACTGCAGAAAGGTAAAAACAAAGTAGGAAAGAATAAACTAAACTCCTCCCATAGTGGTAGACTTATCCTTCCTGTTAGAATTATCTAGTTTAGCCTAGATCATCATCATATAGACCAGATCATTTACTTTATAGGGGCTAGAGCAGTTTATATATTAGAGGACAGTGTTCTTGCAGGTGAAGCCTTTCAGTTGTTTGCAGTCAGCAACACTGCAGGTATGTTCAGAGATAGTGTAGAGGCTGGCATAAAGTCAGTAGCATAGAGGGGACTGGCAGTTCTAGACCAGATGTCTGAACTTAGAGGAGCAGGAGCATTGACTATTGGTGCTGAAGGGGATGTACTTAACAGTGCGATGGGTTTTGTTAAGGATGGTAAGACCTTTAAAGATGGGGGCCTCATTGTTGTTGTCAATGACAGTAATCACAAGTGATCCATGATTCTATTTATTGATTTTAGCACTGGATGTTAGCCAGCAGGGAGTCATAGTGAGGGTAACACTAGAGTTGTAGCATTCAATCTCTTGTCAGAGTCTTGTCATCTGTCCCAGAGTGTTGAGGTCAGTGGCAGTGGGGATACCATATATGATATACTTCTTCCATATGTAGTTTCTATTGATGCCCTTAACTTTACAAAACTTGCCAACAGCTTTAGTGATGATAGGTTAGTAAGCAAGGACTACGGCAGTGGTGACTATCTCTATTGTGGTGAGAATAAGCATGGTAGGGTTATTGTTGTAGCATCTTTGGATGTGCAAGAAGGAGGGGGCTTTAGCCTTATCCAGTGCCGTATTCATACAGTCATGGATTTGGATGTGTGCAAGAACAGAGTCATGACTAAAGAGCATCCTTAATTACTTTTCCAACCAAAGAAATGAGTTATCAATGATGTTATAGCCACGGTACCAATGGCCCATGCGCGATGATGAGGTTTAGTTAGATGAGCAACTTCCTGTGAGTATACCCCTGCGCCACGCGAAAGGACTATGTGACAAAGGGCTCTGCCTCAGGATGAGTCATATGTGGCACCTCTGATGAAGATGAGTCAGGGTCTGACTCACCCGTCATCCTCTCTCAAGCGTACCTCACATGATCGGATTAACTTGAGTAACTCCGGCGGATTAGTCACCTGTGGTTGGTATGACTCAAGCCGATCGAGCCAGTAATCGCGTGATGACGATCTTACCCAAGATCGGCGATCCGAGCTCAGACTATAACGCTGATCATTTCTGTTACAACTCCTAGGAATGTTTCGATCGCGTCAGATGATGATATAATGAGTCATGGGATTTCGAAGGCTTTCTTTCGGGTTCTATTTCTTATGTAATCTCCTTTGTCATAGATGACTCATTTCTCTTGGTTGGAAGGGTATTTAAGGACGGTCGTTGGTCACTTCATGTTCCGGACCCCACGCTATCTTCGAGCACTTCTGTGGCAACACAGAGTGCAAACGCCGCGGACGACAGTGCGATCATACGGTACTTAAATGTGCTAATTGCGATGCCGCCCACCCCGCCAACGATCCCCTCTGCCCTGTGTATTTGCAAGCCTTGGCCGATAATAACAAGCGAGTGGAGAACCTGCGTGCCGTGATGGAAGAGGGAATGGAGACTTAGGGCCCCTCGGTAGTTCATCTTTCCTTCCGCTTTTGTTGTTCCCTTTGTGTAAAAGTTTTGTGAGCTTAGCCTGTGTTTTCTCCTTTGTCTTTTCTCTTTCCTTTGTCTTTGGTTAGTGTTCTTTGCTTTTACCTCGATCCCTTCCGGTTGTTGTAAGGTTCGCCTCGCTGGAGATGGGAAAGGGGTTCCCCGGGCTTTTCTTTTTCCTTTTCGCTTGAAGTCTTTCTGCTGTTCTACGTACTGGGTGGTCGCTTCTGTGCCGGTCGCGTTTTCTTGTTTGGTTTTTACTTTCCCCCGCCGCTCTCTCCCTTCCGCCCCGTTTCTTCTTTAGTTTATTGCGTGTAAGCGAGGAGGATTCGGGAACAAACGTGTATTTTATCTTGTAAACCGTAGGCTGCGCTACCGACATTAGGTCGGCTGTCTTCTACCTCCGTCATAGCTTGACATAGCTGCAAGCGGAGGTTCTTTAGACGACCCCTAGCGGGGTCGTAAAGAT
>JABYPW010002135.1:0-12300 GCA_016880775.1 Phymatotrichopsis omnivora | reverse complement strand
GGGGGGCGAGAGTGCGAGGGGTGTCTCGGCAGTCGAGACACGAAGAAGGCAGAAACTGGGAGCAGCCGCAAGAAGATAACGCGTTCCTTTCGCTGCTGCTTCTGCTCTGCTGCTCGTGTGCTGCGGCTGTTCTCACCGGCTTGAGAAGGTTCAGCAAGAGAGCGAAGGGAAACTCGATGGAAAAAAAAAAGTTCTATCTTAAGTGAATAGCAAGCACCCCCCGTCGGGATTCGTACTCCACGAAAGGCTGATGGAAGAAGAAGTGAGCGGCGAGAGATCCGTATCGCAGGCGGGCAGTTTTCGATTACTATTCGTGCTCCAACAGCTGAGAGGGAGCTGTGTCTGTCTACGGCTCAATGTGCAGGCCTGTTGCGGCTCGTTGTTTGCTCTCGGGGATGTACTCTATGTAGAGTACTCTACATAGATATGCGGTGCATGTATTGTCGAGCACACGGAGCAGATGTCTGGAGTATCGAGACCTGCACAGTTGCATCCGCCTCCAACTTGCACTCAGCCAATCCGCGCAAAAGCACACAAAAATAACACACTAATCTGCCCGGGGCTTAGTAAAGCACGTCGCTCCGAACTGGTGCACTCGCAGGCGCCAAGACCTCGCCCAACGTCACTCGTCCAACCCTCGACAGCCAACACGCTCACACCCCTCCACCCCGAAAATACCTTTACAGCTTCCAATCGAACGACAACTCAACACGCAAATGTGTTTTACTGGCTACGTTGGTCGCTCGCTTTCCCCTTCAATTCGCCAATTACAATATGTATCTGCAAGGGTAGTACGCGTGATCTGTAGCAGAAAAAAAAAAAAAGAAAAGAAAAGAAAAAAGAAATTATTTTTCACTCGAGTTGACGTGGTTTGCGTCGCATCCGTTTTTGGTTTGCGCAGCAGAACTGCGCATTGTAGGCGGTTGAGGTGGGGAAGGTCCCCGAAGGGTCCGCAGAGGTTTCAAGCCCTTCTGGCCTTTTGTTTTTCACCTCTTCCTCTTCTCTTCCTCCCCCCTTCTTTCTGAGAAGTTCATTCTGTACCTTACCACGAAGCGAGTCGAGTTCGAAGAAGTTGAGCCGAGCGGCCTCCAGTGATGCATTAGAGAAGTTGAGGTTATCGGTTTGTTGGTTACGTTTACGAGTTACGAAGTTTACGATTATCGGTTTTTACGAAATATTTCCTGTTCTTTCATGACCTTTATGTGTGTTACTATCGGGCGCTTTTCTTTGGCATTACGGTAACGACTTTTACGACCTGTGACGACCATTTAACGAGTATTGTTTCCTCTCTTCTTGCTGTGTTGTTTTTCAAGCGTCTTATCTTCCTTTCCTATTCCTTACCCGTTGCGTTGCTTTTATTCCCGCGAGGAGGGGCATATCTTACTCGTTGTCTCTATCTGTTTTCTCTTTTGGTCCTTCTGCTTGGGGTTATTTCATCTGTTGAGGCGAAGAGAATCTCTACGTCTCATCGTCGAGTTCCCGCTTGCCCCTCTCTTCCGCTGTGTTCTCCCCTCCCAATCACTGTCGCTACTCAATTCAATTCCTCATTCACCACGCACGTACCTTTGATCCCAGAACCCTTGCATATTTGAAACGCTGGGGTTTGCTGCCTTGCTTCCTGGGAGGTGTGTTTTGAGACTTGATTTCTAACGGATGCAATTCAGCTTTTTTCTTTTTTCTTTTTTTTCGAAAGGGGAGCGATCATTACTCCCACCTACCTGCTATCATACCGTATTTACCGTACATACCTACCAAATTCGACCGTTTCTCGCTGTCCTCCGCAGTGCAGAGTCTGAACCGTATACCGTATCTTCCGAATCGTAAAATCCGTTAGGCTGGTCCTGCATAAGATCTCGGTCGGTTATCTCAGGACCTAAATCGAGCGATTGAATTTGGTCTCTCGAATCAAACATCCCATACAAAAAAAAAGCCCTCACGTTTGCAAATTTTGGACAAAATGGCGTCCTCATCATCTTCGCCATCTTCAACACCGTCCCTTCTCATAACTCTCACCAACTCCCCCACAACAACCCCTCCCTCCCCGCCTCCAACACCCACCTCCAACAGCCCATCTAGCAAATCATTTATGATCCCGAATCCCCCGTCCAAACTTCCGCAAAAACGACCCTTCGAACATACCGACATATCCCGTTCTCACAAGCGCTCCCCAGCTATCACCTCCCTTGACGAAGTCTTGAAGCCAATAAAACGTCCCCGACTTTCCGGTGCGTTCGAACATCGCATTAAAAATGCGACGGGGCCTAGGCGAAACACTTCTTTCTCGGCTGTTATGGTCTCCACCTTAGAAGAAGGAATTGAAGCCACGGAGAACAAGAAGCGAAAGCGAGAAGCCGATGATCGTAGCGGAAGGGACGGCGAATGGAGGGTTGTGAGAAGCAGATTGGATTGGGAGTATGTTGACACCAAAGACGGTGACAACAATTCGATTCGGTCGATCGCCAAGGTAAGAGTTGTGGAGCAGGAGGAAGTCAGGGAGAGGGTGAGGATTTTTGCGTCTAAAGTTGTTGTGAGAATGAAGGTCCAAGGGAGGTGGAAGAGAAACGGATGGTTGAGGAAACTTGGGAAGGAAAGGAAAGCAAAGAAAGAGGAGAATAGCGAAATATTTGAAAAAGATTTGGAAGTGGAAGAAGAGGTAGAAGAGGTCTATGAGGACGCCGAGGAGGAGGAAAAGAAAGATGATAAAGAGATTATCTTCAAACAGGAAGACAATGATGTGAAGGAGAAAACTTTGGAAAAGGCTGGGAAGGTCGAAGACGAAGTCGATGAGGAGGTAGCCGAAGCAGCAAAAGAAGAAACTTCCGAGGAAGAATCTCAAGCTGGCAAAGAAGAAGAAACAGAAGAAACCTCTACCAAAGAAGAGGATGAGGGAGAAAAGAAAGAAGAGATGACAGAAGTCGAAGGTAAAGTCATGAGATATCACTCGCCATCAATTCAATTCAATGATCTCTAATTACCATAACAGAGACCTCCGAACCCATTTCAGAACCCTCCGTCGCCGATGAAACATCCGAAATGGAAGTCGACTGCATCTCTCCCGTCGTCCCGAGCACCGAAACATTCAAACTCCTCCCACCACCTTCTCCAAAGAAATCAAGGTCCAAGAGCAGGCTCTCGACCATCTCCGAAGCCGACTCCGGCTCTGAGTCGGAAGCTTCTACATCATCAAAGAGGTCGAAGTTGTCGTCGAAGTCTAGGAAACAGAAAGCCGAAAACAGCGAGTCTGAGGAGGAGTCTGAGAAAGAGACCAGGAAGAAGCGGCGCGAAGGAAGAGAGGAGGAGAACGAAAAGGGGAAGACAGATAAGGAGAAGGATTTGCCACCTCCATCCCCCATGAAGGCTACCGATTCCTCACCGCCTCCCACCCCAGTGATAGAGAAGATGGATGTGGATGAGGAACTGGTCGAAGAGGAAGACGTCGAAATGACCGCGGAAGAGAATGCTGAAGAGAGCGAGGATGATAAAGAAAGGAAAGATAAGAAAAACCGGAATGAAAAGGGAAGCGAAAACGAGGATGAAGAGAAGGATGATGAAGAGGAAGAAAAAGGTATGTCTCTATCGCCCTTTCATTCTTTAAATACAAAATACTGATACGTCCAACCCAAAGAAGAGAAACCAACTCGCCGTCGCAAGTCCAGAAAACTTGTCATCGAAAGCGACGCCGAGAGTAGCGAGGAGGAAAAAGAGACTCGGAAGAAGAGCTCCAAGGAGAAAAGGAGATCTTCAAGGAGATGTACAACCCCTCTAAACCCTCCACTAGGAAATGAGCTGCTGATCGATTATGTAGCACCTTCTCCCATGAGCTCTGATGAAGCCGATGATGAGAAGCTGCCGAAAGCAAAGTCCAAGAAAATCCCAGGTCAGTAACTTGATTGATAAACTTTGATGCCATACTGACGAACATTTAGCCCTAGAATCGGTTAGAGAAGAGGAGGAAGAACCCAAAGAGCCTAAAAAGGAAGTTAAGGATTCGAAGGGCAAAGACGAAGATGAGGATAAGGAAGAGAAAAAAGGAGAGGACGGGGAAAAGGATGAAAAAGAAAAGATGGAAGAAATGGAAGAGACTAGAGGTTTTTGCCCCTCTATCTCTACTTAATTCCACTTTAACCCGTTCCCAAATTATAGGACCTGAGGAAATCGAAGCTGCAGCTTCCGAGCCCCCCAAAGAAACTGACGAAAAAGACGTTGCCAAGAGGCTTTCCGGCGCTGGGGAATTCCCACCCACTCCTCCATCGACCCCACCATTCATGCTAATGGATATGGATGTTCCGAACTCCAGCACCACCTCCACTACCGTCTCCAACACAGTCGAAATGCTGGATGTGTCTTCGTGCGAGGGTAAGTATTATTATATTTCCTTCTCGTATTTTCATAACCTTTGTCTCTTCTGCTGTTTTGTATATTTCCGAAAAAGCAAGAGGAGGAATCAAAGTCTGACGAAGCTCGAGCATGCACAAAAATTGTAGAACAAAATCATGCTCCTTCTTCGCCACACATGACGGAAGCAAGGAGTTTTTCTAAACTTTTTTCCCCGCGTCCAAGGAAAATGAAGTTCAGTTTCCGTCCTTCGAGTATATACCCCTCCTTCACCTTTCCGTTCTTGGGATATCTTTTTTCTTTGCTTCATTTGCATTCCGGATTGCACTCCACAAGACCGGGTTGCACTCCACAAGACTGGGTTGCTGATGGAATGGAATGTAATGCAATACAGAAATCGGACATCAAGCCCGTGACCGTATCGCAAAGACCTTTTACGCGCTGGAGCCGTCGAAGAAAAGGTTGAGATTCAACCCTACTAGTGAGTTACCTCTTTTTTTTTAAAAAAAAAAAAAAAAAAAAAAAAAAACACCTTATTGACAAAAAATAAGATGTTTCACGCCATGCATACCGCGAACCGCATGGCAACAATGACGAGGAAGAAGTCGATGCCGAATCGCAACCAAGATCGCAAGGAGACGATAAAGAATGCAAAGAAAAGTCGGGATGGAGGAAGAGAATCCTGCCCTGTTCCACTGGGGATTCAGCGTTGTTGGATAGCTGCTTGAGGAAGCTGGCGAGTTTCAAGATGTGCTTTTAACCTACTCTAGTTTTGGATGGAAGTTGGCAGATTCGACGATATGCATCGTTTCTTTCTCTTTTATTTACACCCTGAGGGTGATGGCGGCGGTTTATATTCGTTCATTGGCCGGGATTTTGATACCGGTGTGTACTTTTTTCTGCCTTTTACATTTTGCATGGCGTTCTTTTTTTCTCTTTTTTCTTTTATTTTCTTTTGCATTTGCGGTGTTTGCATACGTGCATATGAGCGGGCTTCTCGTTTATTTTCCTTTTTGTTGTTGGTACAGGGCATCTGCGATGTGAATATGTGCTATTAGTAATAAGCACAGTGCATATGTTCGAGATTAATAACAAAACGTTGGTGGATGGAGACGAAATACTGTTTTTTTTTCCCGCGGCAGATTTTTTGAACGAGAAAAAGATAGCCGTTTCCTTTGTCAGGGTGGACTTTTGTTTATTTGGTTAAAATATAACGTTGTTTTCTACATTTCCTAAAGGTGCGACAGTGGACGAGCTTGCGAGGGTCGTCGTTTGGGAACGAGTAAATGCACGGAGACGGTGTACTTTGTATGACGTGTAAATTTTGGCAGTTGTGATGCTCAAATCAAGTGCTGGTGTGTGTCTAACCGAGTTCAAAGCAAAACGCAGAAAGGAAATGCTTACGAGAATTTAGCGAGGAGGCAAGAATTGGGGGGTCCTCGGAAGAGAGAAGGCAACCAATGATATTTATAGCGTCAGTTTCTCGCACGTGAAAACAAGTTTCGCCGACCCGACAGCTTGAAGCCGAGCGCACAAGTAATTGCGAGCAAAATATTCTTACGGCAAGTTTCGAAAACACCCTCTACACCATGTATATACTTCATAATCGCAGGATCATTTTAGCATTTAGAAGTTCACGAGTTCTCACTCGACATCTTTAGTAGCTTTGGCAAAGGCTTGTTGTCGTTGTCGTTGGCTTCCCTCACAAGTTGCTCTTTACATGTACCAAGTACATGTGTGCATGCCACAAAAGGCGGAGACGTTGCAGCGTTATCGCCAAAACCTGTTCCGAGAAAACACGCCCAAGCCCCACGATCCCCTGAACAGCCCCAGCAAAGGCTAAGATGGTCCAGAGCTCTTCGGTTGCGGTGAGACGGCACAATTAGGCGATCTGCAATGCGTGGACAATCACAGCCGATGGATGCCAAGATCGTTTCCTTTTCATGGACCCTTCCACCTCTTCCACTCCCTTCTTACTCTCGTTCGAATCCTTTTTCCCTTGCTATGTATATACTCTACTCTCTTCCCTCGATGCGTTCCTGCCATCGACTGTTCCCCGTGAATGTCAGTGTTTCATGTTTTTGCCGAGTGATAGTTGATGATGTTTGTCGTTGACGCATATTAATAATGCACATAAACTTGCACACAACTCTATTGTTCGTTCCAAGAGGGGTGAAAAAAAAAAAAAAAAAAAAAGCATCGAAAATGAAAGTTAAATACGCGTAGGTGATTTCTTCAGCAAAAGATTTACATGGTGTATAACGACGCGATAGATCTATCCAGATAGAAAGAAAGTAGTGCATGGAAGAAGGACCATGGAGTAACAGAACATGCCGAGAGAAGTGTGTACAGAAGGAGGATTTAAAAACTGGTGTGCGAAAGCCTCCAACATCCAGGGAACTTATCCACTATTTGTGTGTGTTGGTTGGTAAACGGATTTCCCTACAGAGACACGATCGGGCTCGATGAGGTTACTCTCAATTCTACAGCTTACAAGTACGAACGATAAATGTGGTCTTGTCAGCGAGGAAAACGAACCCATTATCGAGCTAACATGTTATGCGCCAGCCGGTTAAAACCGAGATTTGGCGATTTTAGACACGTTTTCAAACACGCGGCCCCGTTTTAAGTAAGTAATAATAAAAAAAAAAAAAAAAAAAAAAAACATGTTTAGCGTCATAGCGCAGATATAAATATACACGGGTAAACTTACCGCCGAGCATGAAAAATTCAGCGGAGAGGGGAACGATGGCGGAGCGATCGTAATGCCTGGAAAAAAAAAAAAAAAAAAAAAAAAAAAAAAAATCAACGTGGCTTGCATTCCAGAATGATGTACACAAGCAGAATTCCCGGTCACGCACGCTCCGCGTTCCAATTATAGGCCGACAAGCTCCGTAATCCAGCTTCTCGGAACTTCCCAGGAGCATATTCTTCGTTACTCTGGTCCAAAATTACCAGATGTGCGCCGTATATTTCCCAGCGTTTTGCAGCATTACGCCAGCTCTTCCTTGTTACCATTCCAGACCCTCGAGTTCATTCCAGCCCAGATCTCCATGCTCCAAGTTTTGCGGATTCATTGACAATTCCCATAGGAGCGGGGGGTAGTCCTAGACCAGGGCTCTGCCTTTAATTGGCGCCCCAACACACAGCAGACAAAGCAGTCCGCGATAAGATGGCTGTAGGTGCACATAACATTGGAAATACCTCCAAAAAAGCAATGGAATTTGCGCCTACATATCCCAGATTAGTACAACTCATCAAGTCGTTCAACATACTCCCCGCTCCCCCAAAATCAAGCCAACCGCCCGAAGCTGCAGGTATCTGCATGCACGCAGGAATGCCAACCGAAACCAGCAGAGGCTACCTCCACCAGCGCGGATGATCATGATAATGTGCGTGTGAAATTGCTATATCGCTCTCGCGAGTTATGACATGGAGCTGGGTCGCCATACTGTCAATGCTAGTGCGTGTTTGCTTCCTCCCAAGCATTTCAGTGGAATTTAAGGGTAGCTTGGTTTACAACATTTACAGCGAGATGTTAGAGGCCCCTGCAATATGTGCCTCAAAGTCAGCTGCTGGAAATCTCTGTGTGCTATACGTGCTCTATCCTGCATCGTGTCGGCGTCTATATAAAGCCCCACCCGTTCGCATCTGTATATATTTATCAATGGTTATTGTTTTACTTGGTTTTTGTTTTATGTTTTTTTTTCGAATCGATATTGTAGGGTGAACGCTAGATTTATTGTACGCATTAAGGCGATCCCGAGAATGGAGTCCAATAAAAAAAAAAAAAAAAAATGGAGTCCGATAAAGCGTAGTTTGATGGGGAATAATGAGTTTTGCATTAAAGTCGGTGACCAATGCTTTATTTGTTGAGGTATGCTAATAAATTTCTCGAATTAGTTTCCCCAGCAAAAAAGAAAAAATATCCTAGTGACTATTGTCACTCAATTCGCCTAATAGGTGCAATGGCTTTAATTGCATAAATGTGCATCATCTGCAGGAGTGGCATGTCATTCGGCGTTGCTTGACCTTCGCTGCCCAAACAGCTGTTGAAATTTCTAGCGTTTAAATGTATGAAGAGATCCCAAAAATTCTCGGTAGCCAACCCTTCTACAGCGCCACAAGATGTGTTGTAACTAACTTTACCAAAGAAGGAAAAAAAAAAAAAAAAAAAAAAAATGAGAGGAATGAAACTCCAGAGTTTGAAAACCTCAGCTCCTGAATTTTTTGCAGAGATCGTCTCACGATCGTTACAGTTTGAGCTATTCCAGGTGGTTTTAACCTCCTTTTTCCTCCATTCGGCCTCATGACTCACCGGTCATTTAACAAGGAGTCCTTATTTGCACCTTCCCGGAGAGCGATGCGATATTGTAGCGAGGGCTTTCAAGTAAATGCTTGGATTAGTACGTATGCATAATAATACAAAGTATTAACTTCAACATCAGTGTACTAGTATACATTGGGTAATACCTACCGTGCACATCAATTCCACGGATTTACCCCGCGCACTGCTGTCACATATCCTCAAATCACACCTGCAGTGCTTTAAGACGGTAAGCACAGCGAAGCATGTCGCAATCGCAGCTTGAAGGTAGGTTTCTGGAACCTGGCAGTGAAGCAATGGGTTGAAAAATAATTCGAAGTTTGAGATGCAATTGAAACAGGTCTCTGAAAGAGAAATTACGGACCACAAGCCCCCCCCTAGAGTCTTGCGCCGATCTCGAGGCAAGCTCCAGTTATCCAGTCTCCCTAATATCATCTCGTTTTATGATGATTGCAAATTTAACTGGCCGCCTCGTAGACGTCACATTTGTTTAGCCTCGCCTTGTTTCCAGCGCAGACAAAACTGCCCGTATAAGTATGGAAGACGTAAATATAGTATACTACTTTTCAGAGTCAAAACCATTCAATGATTTTCCATGCATTCTAGTTGTAAATTTGTTCTTTGAGAGCTCCCACGAAATCCGAAAAGCCAGGATTATTATTGGCTGAAGCGAGGAAATGAATGGTTTGATAAGTGATCACAAAGGAGGTACCGGTACCGCGTGGAAATTAAACTTCGATTAAATGAAGAATTCCGTGCAATGTTTGGCAAATGCAATTCGACCAAAAATCATTGAAGGTGCTGCGATTTTCGTTGAATGGTTGTTCCGAAATTAAACGAGCGGGTTTCTTGATTTAGGCCTAATGTCGACGAGGGCTATCCGGCCTTGCGACGGGCATTTAAAGTAGGGAGCCTGTATGCGCCTCTGAATTTTAATTGAATAGTCAAGTAAGGTAAAGGTTGAGCATTAACATTGTCTACTTAGCAGAGGTACTTGTTCGCGTTGTTGTCCGGCATTTTGCGATGCGCCGAAGCTTGGCGCATAAATGACAGCGATCACAACTTGACAGATGCATATGTACTACCGCAGGAGAGACTTACATGTGCATGTACTCTACTTACTTTGTGAGGTGCATGGCGTGCTACTCGCGCAAATCGCCCAACGCACAAGCGACGAGATATAATTATCTCGCTACAAGAGCGCTAACTGGAATGGACATATTTGAGAGAACTCTGGTTGTGAACGATGTATGTGGTAAGTACCATAAGTACTTTGGGTGTGTCAGTTAGTCAGTAACCAGAGGTCGCTTAGTAATTAGCTGGTGCTGCGTCGCAGACTAACCGGCACAAAGTACATGTACAACTGCGTTCATTTATCAACGAGAGAACACGTGGATACATCCAATCGAGGATAAGACCTAGAACGCACGAGAACTGTGTACGTACATTTACATGTACATTGCTAGCAGATCTATCTGCTCCGTCGGATTTGGTAGGCCCCAATTTGCGTGGGGAGGCGAGAATACATGTACATCATGTATGTGCAAGCGGTCGGAAGGCTTAGATGGGAAAAAAAATTTAGAGTATGAAAGACAACGGTCTTAAGCAATTCGAAACCTCGTAATGCATGATTGATTTTGACCAAGTACGAGATACATGCACAGGGCACGCGCACATTGTTGCTGGCTCAAATTCGACCGAGGTCAATTCTTGCCTCGGTATTCATGCTGGCATTCGGGCTGGAGATAACCAGAGCGATGAGGCGGAAGCTGCCTTTGGCAACTTGAAAATCAAACGAGTGAGAATTCATGACCTTCCGATAGCGGTGAGCGGAAGGAAAAATGAACTGTTCACATAAGTCCGTGCGTATGTTACACAATGATTCAGTTCTAAATACATTACAATGAGCTGAGGATTGTTCGGATTATTCCTGCTAGGTGTCTAGATTAGTGCGCGGTGAGGCGAGCACTGCTGCTCTGGGAATTTATCGCCGCTTCTTCGTCGAAAAAAAAACATGTAGTGTGCATACTATGATATCCTCACACCTGGATTACCCGCAAGCTGCTTGGACACGCTGCGGTCGCGACTTTGTCCTTTGCACGACACTTTTAACCTCGCACATATTCTTGCAACTCATGACCAAGCATGCACCTTCGCAAACGTTACATTACTGTTGTGAGCCTGGTGGAGATCCTCGCTTCTGCGTAAACGTATCCCCGCAACGGTTGCCGATTCGCGCAAGGAGATGATAGGTGTTCGCATGAATTCAAGATGGCGGTGCGCAAACGAATATCCGTGCATGTTCTACGTAACCTCGCTAGATTTCCGGCGTATGCAAGATTTTGCTCTAATCAATCTCAATACATGTACCGCGAATCGAAAGACTGCAATTTTAATTTTTTGTATCCCTGCTACTGAAGTAGTCGTTTGTGCGTCCGTTGTAGGAGTATATAGAGAGTTAGTTGGTGCATCAGTAATATACAACCGGGAATAATCTATGCATTGGCTAAATACGCACCCGTGCAATACCTAGGGTACAACATATCCCTCCGCCCTGTCTCTACAAGTGTCCGCAAATCAATTTCATCACCGCTTGCTCCAGAACCACAAACATTCATCTCACAAATTGCTGCCCCACTCGTAATTAACACACACACATACACACACGAAACAGCTGCTCCAATTTCTCTGCTGTGGTTCCAGATTCAGAGATCGAAGAGTTTCCCATCGGCGCAACTTCGAAGCCTTTTAAATTTAAATGCTCCTAGATCATCAACCAGCCCGCATATCCTGTAATATATAAATTTCCGAATGGGCACGGCATCTGAATGCGTCGGTCGACTAACTGCAAAAGTGAGTCCTGGCCTCTCGTTTTTCCTAATTTTTTTTTTTTTTTTTTTTTTTTTTAAAGGCGGAAGACGTCAATGCAACATTGGTATTTCGACGATAGAGTCAACAATGCTAACGAAAATGCGACAGAGGATATGATCAATGTAAAAAGTACAGAACACCAGAACATTGAACATCGGACAAAATCACGGGTAAATAGAAATGACACCAGAAATATACCGTTCTTGAATACAGTATGCCCCTTTCATTGCAGCCCGCATGTTCATTTCACCAAACCGTCACTTCCAGAGGCCCCTCGGCAAGACGAATCAACTTCAGCGCGAGTACTAATAGGTAAGCTCTTAGAATAAGACCTAGTGGCGTTTCTTAATGTATTCCTAACATTCTCTAATGTATATTTTAAAAGAAAGCCTGCAAGATTTTAATAGTAATCGTTTTTTTCCAGCTTCAATTATGCGAATAGGGCCTAACAACGCCGCCGCCACCGCCACGACACACCCAACTCCGGAAACCGTGTTAGAATGATGACGTGTGCCAAAAGAAAAATATCTACCCCGGGTGATCGTGAAGGATAGAAAGAGGGAAAGAAAACAGCTATCTACTAGTTGAGAACTAACGGTTTGTGGAGTAATGAACAATCTGCGTTAGCTGCATACACACCTTTTTCATGGTAAGGTTCATCATCGTGGGAGAAATGTTGAGCCACGACTACCGCTCGACTTCATACTGGCCACGGCAGGACGAAACAATGGACGGAAAGAAAAAAAAAAAAAAAAAAAAAAAAACAC
>JABYPW010002134.1:0-12300 GCA_016880775.1 Phymatotrichopsis omnivora | reverse complement strand
TTAACATCCGCCCCATTATCCAAGAGTAACTTCACTATTTGTTCGTTTCCTTTTTTGACCGCATTGTATAGTAATGTTTCTCGTTTTTCATCCTTCCCGTTTACCTCCGCACCCTTTTCCAAAAGCCAAACTACCACTTCTTTTTTCTCCATATCGACCGCACGATGTAACGCTGTCTCTGCCGCCGCACCGTTTCCGTTGACGACGTTGACATCGGCACCCCGGGCAAGTAATAACTTCACTATATCGTCGTTACCGTTTTTTACCGCATTATACAAGGATGTTTCGCCTTCCGTATCTTTTCGGTTTACCTCCGAACCCTTCTCCAAGAGCCACATCACTATCACCTTGTTCCCCTGACAAACCGCACAATGCAATGCTGTTTCTCCCGTCTCACCATCTCCAGATACCACATTCACGTCCGCCCCCTTATCCAACAGCAACCTCACTATCTCTTCGTTTCCCGTTTTAACTGCGTTATGTAATGGTGTTTCTCCGTTCGCGTCGTTCACGTCCAAGGCCACATCTTTGCCTAATAGCAATGTGACGATCTCTTCGTTTCCCTTTTTGACGGCATTGTGCAACAGTGTTTCTCCGTTCCGATACTTCCCACTCACTCCCGCACCCTTCTCCAATAACCATCCCACCACCACTTTGTTTCCTCCATCAACTGCACAATGCAATACCGTTTCTCCGGTTGTACCCCCTGCAATGACCAAATTCACGTTTGCATTCTTTTCCAAAAGCAATTTCACTATCTTTTCCTTTCTGTTTTTCACGGCATGATAGAGTGGCGTTTCTCCGTTCCTACCCGTTTGGTTCACCCCGGCATTCCTTTCCAAGAGCAACTTCATTATCTCTTCGCTTCCAGTTTTCACGGCATGGTTGAATGGCGTTTCCCAGTCCACGTCCTTTTCGTTCACCGCGGCATTCATGTCCAAGAGCAACTTCACTACTTCTCCGTTTCCGTTTTTCACGGCATGGTGCAATGGCGTTTCCCCGTTCTCGTTCTTTTCGTTCACCCCAACATCCCTAGCCAAGAGCAACTTCACTATCTCTGCATTTCCCATTTTGGCAGCGTAATGTAATGGCGTTTCTTTCCGTCCATCCACGACGCTTACATTTACCTCAGATCTCTCAAGTAAAAACCGTACCATCTCCTCATCCTCGCTTAATACAGCCGTGTGTAGTGGCGTGACTCCGTTGCTGTCCTTTGCAGTAACATTGGCACCTTTCTCAATCAAAAATTTAGCGATTCCTGCATTTCCCGCACGGATTGCTACGTTCAGCGGCGGTACCGGGCATTTCCCATTTCCGGAGTATCCGTAATCGTTGTACGTCCCCTTGGGGTTCGTCAAGGTCGCACCATTTCCTAGCAAGATTTCAACCAAATCTCGGTTTCCACTTGCAATCGCCGCATGCAGTGCTGTTTCTCCGACGTAATCCATCTGGTTCACCTTCAAACCTCTCCCTAATAGATACGTGACCATTTCCTTCTGTCCACCTCGGGCAGCCCACATCAGAGGTGATCTCCCATTCCCGTCGACGAAATCAGAGTTCACCGGGTATTGATCCATAATTAACGCCACCAACGAAGTTAAACCGAAAAAAGACGCAGCGTCGATGGGGAGGATGCTCGATGGATAGAAATGCGATAGCGATTCTACGGCATTATATAAATGAGCCCAATGGGTAAATTTCTTGGGGTGGTTCTCGAACTTGCGAAACTGTTGTACAGTGGGCGAAGGACATTTGCTATGTCGAATATGGTGTGGCCAGTTGAAGGCACTATACTCCAAGAACGGATACTTCTTCATGTATTCCTTCACTTCCGAGCCCTTAGTCGGTACGGTATTCGAGCTGAAATCGTCAAACATAAGATAAGTGATGCAAGTTCTACCCATAAGGTCGTGCGCATCTCCCTCGGGGACGTGAAATTCCTCGTAAACGTTCGAACGTAACTGTACCGACTTCCCACCAACAAAGAAGTTCCTAACGGACTCGTGAGTAAAATGGACTGTGAACTCTTCGTTTCCGTGTTCGTGAAACTGTATGAAAAGTCCACATCTGGTTTCTAATTCACGTTTAAGATCATTCGAACGGAGCGTTTCGATGCTGTCCAAGGATGTTGGGGCCCCGGAGGCTGCCGTGACTGCCACAGCTATATTGAGCTCTTCCAAAGTCAATGGACGAGGCGAGCAAGCGATCCACATCAGCAATTGTTTTGCTCGATCCCTATCACCGGATGGGATTTTTCCGAGCAACTTGTCGTAATAGCGAAACAAACTTGATGGAATAGTTGCCAAGAGGGTATCAATTTCGGCCACCGAGAAACAGTTACTGAGATCTTTGATAATGAGAGAAGTCGGAAGGAACATTCCGTTGGCTTCGCCCAAGAGGTGCTTCTCAACCCTTAGTCTTGTCTGTTCCGGAAACCGGTTTTTAAAAGCCTTTTGTAGTTGGCTGACTATAAACTGTGAAAGATCCTGCTTCGTGGTTTCAGGCCGCAGTTGAATCGCGGGAACTGTCGTCAGGAAAGATTGAAGTCTGGCGTAGGGTCGACTGCTGAAAATAATTCGAAGCTTGCATGCGGAATCGGAAGAGTACATCTCCGCAAGTAAATTAAACAGTTCATTGCGGGAGATCTCCTCTCCATCGGTCTCTTCACATTCGTCAAGGGCGTCAACAAGACAATAAATCGAATCGACTTCGGGGTCTTGGGCGATTTTGCAAAAAATTTCCCATAAGGTTTCTGCCGACCATCCCTTTCTCTCTCCAAATCTGGACAATTCCACCTCCGGCATTACGAATTTCGAGAACGATGGATTCTGCTGCAAGAGCTGACGCACCAATGACTTTAAAATCGCGGTCACGGTTCGCTGTTCTTCTTCGCGGTCATTGCAGAAAAAGTAAACAACAGGAGATCGATTTCTCAGCCAATCAAGGAGGAAAGTCATCAGAGCAGTCTTCCCAGTTCCCGGAAATCCTGAGAGCCACAGCAGTCTGGATGATGGGTGCTCGGAGGTCCAGTTCTTGAACGTCTCATCCTTCAGAAGCCATTCGCATGTTCCGGGTAGAATTTGAATACGCGGGATCTTGACAGTACCGTTATTGCTGTCTGGGAGGAGCGACCGAAGACAATCTTTCTCCGTAGGTTCTCCTATCAGTTTCCATACATCATTAGCCTCACCCGTTATACTCCTATCGCCACCTCCGCAGGCTGTTTTAAATTAAGTATACTCGGGAGACACTAGCAGAATACGTACTGTTTCCCGGCCAGTCTGGGATCGTGCTTTCCCAAGTAATTGAATGTTGGTCGGAATTTTCGATTCTTTCGATGTTTGCGTTTTCGTAGACCGAATTCTGATCGTCAGTTTCAGACATCACCGAAGGCCTGGTCGTTGACGCTGTGGGTGTGAGGGTCGAAAGACGCCCGGCCAGGGTCGACGTTGACGTATCAGACGGCAGTACCATCGTCGTTGCCGAAGCAATGAGTGTGCTAATTATACCGAGGTGTTGTTAAATTAGAATTTGATGGCGATGATGTTTGTTTGTGGTAGCGCGCGGTGGTGGGAGGTAGATAGCGGTTTAGCAATATTGTGGTGATTTGCACGGGTGAAAATTGTGGATGGCCTAATAATGAAGCGACATAAACAGAATACAAGTCCCCTTCTTCTACCCGGGGAAAAAAAATGGTTGGCCTAATGATAAGCTCTGGCAGCAACGATTCACTGCTGCAATCTAACCTTTTTTCGAAGCGTAGGCGCACTATCCGGTCACGTGATGAGTGCTACATACTGGCAATGCCTCCGTCGCCTCTTTCCGAGTGTTTCCATTTTTCGGTGATGATGTCACCACTCAGCCCCGCTGCGTCTGTGCGTTTCTGGCCTTGCGGCATGCAACGCCCCTCTCCCAGGTACACTTGTTGGTTGGTTGGTTGGCCGAGAAATTTTGAATTGGCCTAGATTATTCTAATTTGCTGATGAGGATTTCACGGGACTCCCGTTTGTCAATGGAGAACCAGGGTAGAGCCAGGATGGATGCCCCTTACGGTATAGGCTGCAGACAAGATAGGTAAAGTTCCTAAATGGTTAAGACATTTGTGTCAGATCTAAGACTGATAAACTTAGATCCTCGCTCAAGCAGCAGTTACTTGTGCGACGACGAGACGCGAACATCAAATGCGGGGAAGCTTTGGACAATTTTTTTGTCGTCCGTCGCCATCTTTGCCCCGGAAACGCCCCCTTGCCGACAGAGAAAGCGACGGGGGCGACAGCGAGGACGAAGAAGCATGCTCTGACGATGACGACGATGACAACGAATACACTACAATGCGGAGAAACGAGCATCGCTTGACTGCGCGTAGCGACAGGAATCCTCAATTGGATATCTACTGCGAAGTATACGAGAGTAAACGGTATTGGGCATCTCGGAATATTGTGATTAACCGGCTATATATACCGTAATGGAGTGGTTCCACAGCATCACAAATGAGCGCGTCTTTCGATCACTTTTTCGGATGCCGAGATCCAATTTCGAAAAGCTTCTTCGTATACTCGAGAACGATCCAATTTTTTCGAAATAATCCTACATGCTCGCAACGACAAGCAAGGTACCAATTAGCGACGTTTCTGTACCGAATTGGAGGTAGAGAACACGGCGGCTCTACGACAAGGGTTTCGATGGGGTTGGGAATCGGAGAAGGCACGATTGCAGATTATTGTCGACGGGTGGCAGTGTTGAATATACGGGAGCAGTACATTACTCTGGCCCAAGTCCGAGGAGCGTGGCCTGCACAAGAAACGGGTTGCAGAAGCTACAAATGGGGTATTCGAGGATGTTGTTGGATTGTAGATGGAACTTTTATCATCTTGATATATTCAAAAAAAAAATTGATACTATTACTACAATCGAAAATCATCTTACGGTATAAACGCTACTGTAACATGTAACGACCGCCGTGAGATCATCCACACTCGAGTTGGGGATACTCCGCTTGAGAAGAATTATCCATCTGAATATTTAACGTGAAATAAATAAAATAAAATAAGTAAATTATGACGCTTATGGCTACTTCCAAAAAAAACCCCTGCATTCTCGTGCGTTCTCGTGCATTCATGTCAACTAACTTCCAACGGAGGTTCTCAGAGCTATTCTCCCCAACAGCCAATCATACTCATTGCTATCACTGGTCTGAGCCGCTATAGGATTCCGTTCACCAATGGCAGTGCATTTATGTGATCTAACAAGAGAGGCTCGATAACCGCATATGTTCGGAGTCGCGCACTTTCCCTGGCTTTACGTCGCCTGGAACCACCGGACTGCTGAGAACGGCGTATTTCCACGGGAAGCCTGCAAATGAAACACCCAGAAGCCACATGTCGAGGTTATTCTTATCCGTGCTGACTCAATGGTTTGCTTGGAGACACCTTGGAGATTCCTTGGTAGTTTTGCGCCCTACATTACGCAAAAGAGCTTGTAAACGAATAACAGAAGTAGCTAGAAGATGTTGAGAGGTTTACCTTATCATTGGCAGTGTCAAATTCTAGGTTTATCGTTGAATAACGCTTACACGTGCAAGTATCTCTCATCGTACTTGCCAATGATTTCATATAATCGTGCAGCTATCTCTTTTGCATTTGGTTTAAAGTTCCCACTCATACATAGTTATACTTTGTTTAATTTCATAAGTTATCACTAGATTTTATATTCTCGCGCGGCAAGTGCTTCAAACTTTAAGGGGGTACAGGCTATGAGCTCATTAGTTCGTATTTCATGTGTATTTCGATAGAATCTTTCACACCTCCGATTTTTTTTTTTTTTTTTTTTTTTTTTTCAATCCGGTTGTTGAAGCCACACCATTTCACATTAATTAGGCATTAACCAGCGGTACGAGGTTGATATGAACGATCGTAGATGTAGGCTACTGTAGGTGTCACTAAAGGCGTGAAATATAATGTGAATCTTGTCCGAAACTCATGACATTTGATGGAGCAAGCAGAAAACTGGTTTTCGAAATAAGCATAAAGTGTTTTAAAGCTCAAAAACAAACTTGGCCCTTGAGATGAAAACAAAAGCTTCATCATTCATCTACAACAAGATTCCGCTTCCGCTAGTCTTATCATACTTGTATTTATTTATTCCTTTCCACGAATATTGACATGGATATCATCACATATCTTGAAAATTTTGCCAGGATACAAATGAAGGATACTTCCAATTCTCGCCGAGGGAATCTTTAAACTTTCCAGTGTCACGGTGGAGTTACAGAAGATACTGCCGGCATAAAACAATTTTCGATTGGCAATATCTGATAAGGAAATTCCGGGAAACTCCTACAACAACTAGCGTACAACGACGGCCTTTAAGATATCCTTCCGCCCCAGAACCTAGTAGTAGTTTCGATAGGGCCCAAACCCCTCCCTTTGCGAAGAACCAGCATTATACAGTTCCCCATCATTCAACTGCAATGTTTACCAGAAGACGCGGTACACTTGATAAGAGATAGCAGTACCTTTGTCAAAAACCCAGCGATGCAATTCGTCAACAGCCATGATTCGTTTTGCTCGGCGGTCCCGGAAAAACCTTGACTGCCGTGACGCTTGCCGAAGACAACCAAGATTTGTGAGTCTTGCTTCCAAATTTTGTTCCATGTGACATCATTGATACCTCTCCTATGTATATACCTTTATTGTCGCATACAAGCTAACGAAATTTCTACAATGACAGCTTCTGGATCGACGCTAGTAGCCACGAAACTGACGAAAAAAGATTTCGCGATAGTTCTCGCATTGACAAGGCCGAGGACACCTTGAACGCTGCAAGGCAATGACTAACGAGCCTCGCGGAAGATTGGCTACTTATAATTCACAATTCTGACTATCCTGCACTGAGAATCTCCTGCTTTAAGCGTGACCACGAGTGGATACGTCGTTCTAACGCATATTGGGTAGGAAAATCACTTTCTTCAACTCGCTCCGGAACCTGGAATGGCCATTTCCGACACTCTTATTGGCACTAAAGGTGTGTTTCTCTTTGGCGATATCGATAACCACGGCATCTTATGCATGGCTAAAAAAAAGAATAGTACAACTTCGCATTGACATCCGATTTTACTTGATTAAGGAAAAATAGTGCGCATTGATTGATTTGTTCTACCTTCTTTACTTTTTTTTTTCGATTTACTTCTATTTCTTGCTTGATTGCTTGCTACGTAAAATAAATAAACAAACAAACAAATGGGCAAATAAACAAATAAACAAATAAACAAATGAATAAATAAAAATAAACGAGCGCAAAAAGCATGTCATCCAGGGTTTTGTATGCTTGCTTTAAAATGGGATTTCAGTGGACTTTTTCCGGAGTAATTCTGGATTGTTCTGAAGCGAGGGTGAATGTTGTAGTAAGTGCTTCCCACTTTGTGTACCCCTGATCACGGCATGGCTCCACATAGACAGGAGGACAGACAAGTCGAGCACCGCGATACTAGCTAAACGAGAGCCCGGAGTGGATAAGAGTGTAGAGTAGGAGGGCTTAGGTTGAGATGTCTGAGTGGACAAATGGCAAGAGGGGGAGAATTCAATCTTTAATGTTATTGTGTTTTTTGTAAACACCCAACTTACATGTATTTTGTTGTTCACTTCCAAGCAAATTTCACCTTCGGGAATGCTGTGCTGCAATGCTCCAAAGTGGCATTGTAGCACTCTAAAATTTATGGGCCAAGCGAGTGGAATTCTAGCGGTTTGCTCAAACTTATTTGGAGCAGCATGTTATCTATATATCCATGTTCTCGTATTTCGGAAATTTTAAGCGAATCGCTCTCAGTTACACTCCTTGGACTACCCTTAACTACGTTTGTTGTTCTTTCATTCATTTAATTTTTCCACTTTCTATATCGCAGAAACACGTTTCGGCCTATAGCCAGGGTTAGGGTTAACAGAAACGTTTGGGGAACGTCTGCAAATATCTGTATTGAGAAGCAAGAATCGAGAAAAAATAGAATCGAGAAAGTGGGCCGATTTTATGTGTGTTGTGACTCAACTGTGCGAAAGAGTAAGAGGTGAAAGAGAGAAAAAAAGGAAAAAGAAGAGGCAGAGGGGGGGCAGAGCAGAATCTCATGTCCTTTCCAACCGGATCCCATATATCCTCCGCTGCTTTTTGGTACCCAAATTTCACATTGCGAAAATAGTATTGACACCCAAAATCATCTACCTTATCCGCTCTCCCACCGGCTCTACAAATACGTATCTATCTATAATGTGGTTCTTATCTGTCTCCCCCGAAAAGTTCATTCCATGAAATTATGTACCGTTTCCTACCGCTTTGCGCGATTACCTTTATTGAAATTCTAATATAGTCCTCAGGTTCCATCTCGTTAGTATTCTATAAACTCTTGCGTTTTATCGCAATTTTCCCTAGTACATAACATGCAACTTTCCAAGGTTGCCGGCCGCTATCTAACGCAACTTTCAATAAGAATTCCTGGAAGGCACTAAGAAAACGAGAATAGTGATCTCTTATTTCATCTAGTGTAAAAACAGAAACATTGAAGAAATACTCTATCACGACGACGTTTCATTCCAACACGACCAACTCCGGACCTAGACAGCTATGATCACACCTTAACCTTCCAAACCATCCTGCCAAGCTCCATGGAATTTACCATTCGCAATTTTTAGTTGTTTCCTTAAATTCTTGAAACTATGAGGGAACGCCTCCAAAAATGTTTTGCTGAAACGAGATATTAGTTTGTATCGGAGTTTCAAGCAACCGTTTTCTAGTGTGATGCTGGTCCTGTGAAATCAGCACTTGGTTCATCAACCGACTTTCAATGCAAAATTAACCACCACACACCATAAATTTTACAATCTTCTCTTCATAATTTTGCTATCTCCGATGCGCTAAACGGGGCTATAAGCGCGTTTCTTTGTATTTCTTTTTTGTTGTCAAGATCTAGTGATCGATATTTTTTTGAGGATGTAATGAATCCAGTTAATAGAAGTTAAATTTCAGTTAAGCAGCAGTTGATACTAGCGTTAGCCTAGCTTAGCGCCAAATTTAACCTTCCCTAGCCTGTATTATTAATTAAAGAAACCCAAGTATTGATTTCAAAAGACTAGCACATTGCTGGACTACCATCCGAATTTTTATACAAGAGGAGTCAAATTAAAAAAATAAAAAAATAAAAAAAAAAAATTCAGAAGACTGGCACCATAGCGATTCGAAAAGGGCGACCCCAGCTAATGCCGTGTAGCTACATTCAAATAAGCACATGTAATTTTTTTTTTTTTTTTTTTAATTTCTGGCACTTTCGGGGGCCGGGTGAGCTTCCTCCTGTGTGCAGAACTCGCCAGGCTTATAAATTATGAGTGATCTGTGATTCGGCATTCCCTGCCGCTGCTCGCTCGGCAACACCGAAAAATTGAAATATTCTTCCCGAGAAAAGAGGCCACGAGGCAACTATCTTTCTGGATATAGTATTGCAATATCCACGGCATCCGGATTTTAATCATCAAGGATTAATTTTCAAATTTTTCTGTCGAGATGAAGTGGTCATGATCATGTCTCCGTTCCATTGTTAGCTACGGGCTCGGGTAGGCTTCGGTTCAAGCATTACCACGATAGTGGAAGTCAATATATATTTCAAAGTGGAAAAGCATCCCCACGATAGGATGCGTTCCATGTGTTTAACCGTAGAAATACCGCATACTTCACCCTACCGGCTCTCATAACCTGAAAACAATATGTGGCGCTTTGGATTTGATAGATTTTTAGAATTTAGACTTGGGGGACTGGTTTATTCTCCCATAAAATAAATCCCTAAAAGCGACCTCAATGGAAACATAAAAAACCAAAAGCAAAAAAGAGTGAAGGGAAAATTGGATGCGTGGAGAACTTTGAGCGATTTGGAATGTAAAAAGAAAAAAAAAAAAACAGTAACTTGGCTCCAGGCCGACAACGAGTGAAGAATGAGAGCAAATAAAGAGAGGTTTATAGGAAAGGAATTGGCACATTGCAAAACAGATTTCGCGGTAAGTTGGAAAACCCTACCAAGAAATGGAAAGAAGACAGAGAAATACAAGGGCTGATTGTCAGTCGGATAATGCCAAATAATTATCTCGAGTGAGCTGCAACACTAAGATGAAAGTAAAAGATTGGTAACAAATGAAAAACCAGCATTGTTTATGCCATATTCCGGAGGGAAAGAAGAAATATTTAGTGATATCAGGATCGGGAAAAGATGAAGGGGAAGAAAAAGTAAAGAAAATTCGTTCACCACCCGTCACTCCCGCAAAAAAGTACATACAATAACCAGTACCTCGCATTTGAATGTTCAACCTCTCCTGAAACATTCTACATGTGATCCACAAAATGTCTCACAATTTCCTTGTATCCTTTATTCCCCGCCAAGCCCAGCGGTGTTTCTCCATTCTTATTTTTCGCGGTCACCTCGGCACCCTTCTGCAATAACCACACCACCACTTCCTCGTTTCCCTGACTAGCCGCCCAGTGCAAAGCTGTTTCGCCGTCGTTGGCCATTTTGACGTCCGCGCCGTGATCCAAGAGCAACCTAACCATCTCGTTTTTTCCGATCTTTACCGCGCTATGAAGTGCCGTTTGACCCATCCCATTGGTTGCGTTAACTTCTGCACCATTTTGAAGCAACAATTCCACGATATCCTTTGCCCCCTTTTCAACTGCTTTATTCAATGCCGTTTCTCCATTGTTGTCTTTTCCGTTAACCTTTACGCCTTTCGCCAAAAGAATTTTTACTACCTCTCCTTCCTCTTGAAGAACTGCTGAGATCAATGTTTTTGCGCAGTTTTGATTCACCACTGCACCTTTCTCTAGCAAGAGTTTTAAGATTCCCTTGTGGCCCGCCGTAACAGCCCAATGAAGAGCCGTTTCTCCCGTCCCACCATTTCCATCCATCACATTGACGTCCGCCCCTTTACCCAAAAGCAATCTCACTATATCTTCGTTTCCTTTTTTGACTGCGTTGTGCAGTGTTGTTTCTCCTTTGCCATCCTTGCCATTGACCCATGCACCCTTTTCCAAAAGCCAAACCACCACGTCCTTTTTCTCCATATCGACCGCACGATGTAGTACCGTTTCTGCTGCCGCACCGGTTCCGTTGACCACGTTGATATCGGCACCCCGGGAGAGCAACAACTTCACTATATCGTCGTTACCGTTTTTTACCGCGTTGTATAAGGACGTTTCGCCTTTCGTATCTAACCCGTTCACCCCCGAACCCTTCTCCAAGAGCCACATCACTACCACTTTGTTTCCCTGATCAACCGCACAATGCAATGCTGTTTCTCCCTTCCTACCCTTTTTCCCTGATACCACATTGACGTCCGCCCCCTTATCCAACAGCAACCTCACTATCTCTTCGTTTCCCGTTTTAACAGCGATGTGTAGTGGTGTTTCTCCATTCCCATCCTTCATGTTGACAGCCACATCTTTGCCTAAGAGCAATTTGACGATCTCTTCCTTTCCGTTCCTGGCGGCGTTGTGCAACAGTGTTTCTCCGTTCCGATACTTCCCATTCACTTCCGCACCTTTTTCCAATAACCATCCCACCACCACTTTGTTCCCACCACAAACCGCCCAATGCAGTGCTGTTTCTCCGGTCGTACTGTCTCCAATGACTAAATTCACGTTCGCATCCCTGTCCATAAGCAATTTTACTATCTCCTCCTTTCCTGTTTTCACGGCATGGTGGAATGGGGTTTCCCCGTTCGCGTTCTTCTGGTTGACCCCGGCATTGTTGGCCAAGAGCAATTTCACTATCTCTTCGTTTGCCTTTTGGACTGCATAGTGCAATGGCGTTTCTTTCTTCCTATCCACCACGCTTACATCAACCCCGGATCTTCCAAGCAGAAACTGTACCATCTCCTCATGCTCGCTTTCCACCGCAACGTGCAGTGGTGAGACTTCGTTTTTGTCCTTTGCAATAACATTTGCACCCTTCTCAACCAAAAATTTAGCGATTCCTGCATCCCCCGCTCGAAGTGCTAAATTCAGTGGCAGTACTGAATAATCCGTATGATTGTAGCGTCCGTAGTAACTGTCGTACGTCTGTTTCGTCAAGGTCGCACCCCTTGCTAGCAACAATTCAACCAAAACTCGGTGCCGATTTTCGATCGCCGCATGCAGCGCCGTTTCTTCGGCTTTATTCATCAAGTTCACTTGCACATTTCTCCCCAAAAGATATGTCACCAATTCCTTGTGTCCGTTTTGGGCAGCCCACATCAATGGTGATCTCCCATTCGTGTCGACCAAATCAGAAGCCCC
>JABYPW010002133.1:0-12301 GCA_016880775.1 Phymatotrichopsis omnivora | reverse complement strand
TGGGTGGCCTTAGAAAAGGCGATGTAGGGGTCAGTCCGACGATTCTTATTGAGGATGGTCAGGCCCTGGGAAATGCGGTAGTGGTTGTTGTTCACCACCACGGTGATGACAATGGAAGAGGCAGGTTTGCCGACGAGCTTGTCCTTCGAAGCGAGCCAGTGCGGGGTTTGAGCGAGTACTACACCTTGGTTAAATGTCTCGATTTCCTTGCGGATGAGCGACATGTGTTCGAATTCCGAGGTGTTGAGGACGGGGGTTGGCACATTGTGCACGATGTACTTCTTGTGAAGGAAGTTCCGGCGTAGGCCGGTGACGGTGGGGAAGAACTTGCGAACGGCTTCCTCGATGGTTGGCTTGTAGGCAAGTACTTGTTGGGCAGTGGTGTTCTCCATTACAGAGAGGAAGATGTTGCTAGCTCCGGCTTTTCGTACGGAGCGGATTCGGCAGGCAGAGGGGGCCTTCTTGTCAACTAAAGCAGCGTTGACAGCGTCTCGTACAGCGATGGGGTTGAACTCGGGGATTTCTCCCTCAAGATTGACAATAATCTCTCTCTCCCTTTTGGTAGGGTACTTCAGGGTGGGAGGAGTGGTAGCGGTCGGGGTAGGCATAGCCGGGGCTTTGCCTTTGTTCTTCTTCACCGCCTTTGCTGTTTTCGACGTTTCCGACCGTAGTTTTTTGATGGACTCGGAAAGGGCGAGGTCGATTTCAGTGGGGGCTGTCTTAGCCGAGACCGTGACAGTAGCATTGTGGGTGGTGATGGCTTCAAGTTCATCGAAGCGGGCTTCGAGGGACTGTTGGCCGGCGGCGATAGCGGTGACTGCCTCCTGAATCTTGTTCACCGAGGCAAGGAGGGACGGCAAGGTCTGCGTGTAGAACTGGAGGTCTCTGTATCTGATGTACAAGTCTCCCGTGAGGGGAGCGGTGTGCATCGAGACTACATCGTGTGCATCGAGACTACATCGGATGAAGAATGTCCAGGGGGGGGGGGAAATTCATTTTTATTTTATCTTTACGACCCCGCTAGGGGTCGTCAAAAGAACCTCCGCTTGCAGCTATGGAAAGCTATGACGGAGGTAGAAGACAGCCGACCTAATGTCGGTAGCGCGTCTACGGTTTTACACGATAAAATACAGGTTTGTTCCCGAATCCTCCTCGCTTACACGCAATAAACTAAAGAAGATACGGGGCGGAAAGTAGAGAGAGGCGGGGGAAAGTAAAAACCAAAAAAGAAAACGCGACCGGCACAAAAGCGACCATCCAGCACGTAAAACAGCAGAAAGACTTTAAGCGAAAAAGAAAAAGAAAAGCCCGGGGAACCCCTTTCCCATCTCCAGCGAGGCGAACCTTATAACAACCGGAAGGAATTGAGGTAACCGCAAGAAACACTAACCAAAGACCAAGGAAAGAGGAAAGACAAAGGAGAAAACACATGCCAAACTCACAAAACTCTTACACAAAGGGAACAACATAAGCAGGAGATGAAATACCGAGGGGCCCTAAGTCTCCATTCCCTCTTCCATCACAGTGCACAGGTTCTCCACTCACTTGTTATTGTCGGCCAGGGCTTGCAAATAAATGGGGCAGAGGGGATCGTTGGCAGGGTGGGCGGCATCGCAATTAGCACATTTAAGTACCGTGTGATCGCATTGACGTCCGCGGCGTTTGCACTCTGTGTTGCCACAGAAGTGTTCGAAGATGGCGTGGGGTCCAGCGCAGATGTGGCAGCGGGGGGAGAATGTGCATTTCAGCTGGTGATGGCCGAAGCGACAACATCGGGAGCATTGGGTAGCCTTCGAGAAGGCAATGTAGGGATCGGTCCTGCGGTTTTTGTTAAGTATCGTAAGACCTTGCGAGATACGGTAATGGTTATTGTTCACCACAACGGTGATGACAATCGAGGATGCGGGTTTGCCGACGAGCTTATCCTTCGAAGCGAGCCAGCATGGGGTTTGGGCGAGGACAACACCTTAGTTGAATGTCTCGATCTCCTTGCGGATGAGCGACATATGTTCGACATCAGAAGTGTTGAGGACGGGGGTTGGCACATTGTGCACGATGTACTTCTTATGCAGGAAGTTTCGGCAGAGGCCGGTGGTGGTGGGGAAGAACTTGCGGACAGCTTCTTCGATGGTGGGCTTGTAGGCAAGGACTTGCTGGGCGGTGGTGTTCTCCATGACGGAGAGAAAAACGTTGGAGGCGCCAGCCTTTCTAACAGATCGGACTCGGCAAGCGGAGGGGGCTTTCTTGTCAACTAATGCGGCGTTGACAGTGTCCCGAACAGCGATTGGGTTGAACTCGGGAACTTCTCCCTCGAGATTGACGATTATTTCTCGCTCCCTCTTGGTCGGGTATTTCGGGGCGGGAGGAATAGTAGCAGTCGGGGTCGGCGCGGCCGGGGCCTTGCCTTTGTTTTTCTTCACTACCTGGGCCCAGGTGGTGTCAGTAGTGGGGGGCGCCACTTGTGGCGCAGTAGGAGCGGGGGAGGTAAGGGAAGAAGAAATCTTCTTCACTGCTTTGGCGGTTTTGGACGTTTCCGACTGTAGTTTTTTGATGGAATCGGAAAGGGCCATGTCGATTTCAGTGGGAGCTGCTTTGGCTTGGGCCGTAGCAGTTGCGTTGCGGGTGGTGATAGCCTCGAGTTCGTCGAAGCGGGCTTCGAGCGACTGTTGGCCGGCGGCGAGAGCGGAGACTGCCTCTTGAATCTTGTTCACTGAGGCAAGGAGGGACGGTACAGCACTAGAAAAGAACTCTAACTCCTTGGACCTGACATAGTTGTTGATGTCTGTGTCACTCGCATAGTTTTTGTTGATCTCTCTGATGCTCTGTGCGAGGGGGGAAAGCTTGAACTCGGTGAACACGCTATAGACGGAGGCTGCTTCGGCCATTGATTCCGGTGTGATCGGGGGCAGCTGGGGGTTGGGGGTACTTGTTTGCTATCGTCGCGACATTGTCGCGATATTTGACGATGCGTTTTGATACTAATAGCTGAGAACTAAAATGTAGGGGGTAGTTTGAAGGTGCGAAGAAGCCTGATGAAGAATGTCCAATAGTCTACCTATAAATACTAATTATAAGTAAAAAGATGACTCAAAGATGACAAGGAAGATAGAAGGAAATAGAACCTGCCAGATCATCAATGACTAACTTTCCAATCACTAATCTCTATTCTAGTATAGCCTAGTAGAGCCTATTTCTCAGGTAGGTAATGATTATCAATATATGAGCAATGGATTTCCATAACTATCTGATGTGTCATGTTCTCTCACAATAACTAGCTTGATCAGTCAGGCTCCACATTCTACAAGGGTGAATAATTCCTTATAGGATATGCTGATGTTCTGATCATGTGTGGTTACATGGATATTACTTAGCCCCAGATTTTCACTCATATAGGGTACACCAGAGGTGATATGTATAAGACTAATAATGTAGAACCACACTCATCCAGCAGAGCCTAGTAGCAGTGATGGCTAAAAGACTTACTAGGTACATTCTAGGTACTTGTATATTATCATGCAAGTCTGTGGTACCTTGGAACTGTAACAATAGGGGTGACAAAAATTTCATTTCCTCTACCTGTGAATAGTTCAGCAGGATTTGTAGTTGGTTGCTTAGTGAGGTGCTATTCAGGTTCTACTACTATACATTTTCTTGTTGCCCTTGTATATAGGGTTAGTAGTATAAGATCATGTCCATTGCCTCCAATGTACTCTGGTAGCTTGGGATATATAGGGTAGGGGTCAGTTTGTAGGGTGACATTATGAAGGCAGCCTCTTGGGTACTCTGTAGCTAGTGGCCTTGGTCAATGATAGTTGTATACCCTCTAGACAAGATTTAATTTAAGGTTACATTGGAGCCTTTAAGGGAGATAGGGTTTTTTTTATCTAGTTTTATCTCTTCAACTTGTTAGCTAGTTAGTCTATAGTCAGTGTTCCAGTACCCTCCCTATAAGAGGTCAGCTTAGATAAAATGGTTAGCATTTGCAAATGTAGGGAGGGGGGTGACCATGCTGTATAGGATAGAAAGGGTAGAGATAGAGGTGTGGATGGTGAGATGGTCTAGGTATTTCCAATGCTGGAAATATTGATAGGGTTTTGTTAGGACATGGTAGGCTGCTACCATGGGAACCTTTCCATACCATGAATTACTGGTTAGTCGTGGGGTTTGTAGCATAAGCGAGTTTTCCCTGACTGTACAGGGTTACCTAACTACTGGTTCAGTCCCTGTAAGCGAATGCGACCGATGACCACAATAGCCGTATGAAGGGTTACCCTGACAGTGCTTAGCGAGATCGCTCCTGTATTACGCGACTATCTCATATGCTCTTAATTGAGTATGACGCCCTGTCTGTACATCAGTGATCCGAGGGAGGACAAGTAAGCTACCATGGGAACCTCACTTTATTTATAGCTTAGCCTATGTACAGTACACTAACCTCTATCAAAGGATATGCAATGATTGAATAAGGGAGTGGATTTCATCAGTGCTTTTAGGGTAAAAAGAACAGATACTTTTTGATGAGGGGCTATTTATGATGAAAATGTTTATGGTATTAATGAAAGGACAGGAAGGGGATGAAGAAGAAAGAAGAGGAATGTGCTCTCCTATGGTCACTGTGATATAGGTAGGGTGTACTGGCCAATTGAGGCAATATGACATAGCCAAACAAGTTGGAGTGAACTTTGCTAAACACTATCAGGGTAACCCTTTACATGGCAAAGAAGAATAAAGAGGAATGTACTCTCCTATGGTCACTATGATGGAGGTACGGCATACCTAGCAATTAAGGCCTGAAAATATAGCCACACAACCAGGAGTGAACTTTGCTAAGCACTATCAGGGTAACCCTTTATATAGGTATTGTAGTTATTTTATCACATTCGCTTACGATAGAATCAATAATAGGCTAAAATCATAAAGCAAACCCAGGTTAAATTACTGATTACCCTTCTAGGGACTATCTCATAGTGGGGGAAATTTACTTACACTATAAAACCTGAAACCAAGTAGTAATTTGTGGTATGGAATAAGGTGAGCAGGATTCAAACACATAATATTGCACATTACTGCACAACAACACCAGGACAGCTATACTACTATACTATCCTCACCTCAGGAGAAAGGAGAGGAAAGTATCTTCACATGCTCAATATGATATTGGTAGGGCCCACTAGCAAATTTAGGCTATATGACATAGCCATATAACCAGGAGTGAACTTTGCTAAGCACTATCAGGGTGACAACCTATACTGTAAGAAGAAAGAAGAGGACTGCTTCTTCCTATAGTACACTAAGCATGGGCAGGGTGTACCACCATAATTATTGGCCTATGATATAACTATATATATAGGAGCGAACTTGCTAAGTGCCTTCAGGGTAATCCTTTATATAGCCATTAATGTCATTATTTGCATTTGCTTACATAGCCTGAACTAGTAATTATGCAACTATACATAGTTGGGGAAAACTCGCTTATACTACAAAACCTATGACTAACTAGGAAATCATAGTATATTTATAGTTACATGAGTGGGATTTAAACCTATGACTTTATGCATTACTGCACAATGACAATATAAGAGCTATACTACTATACTATCCTCACCTCAAAAAAGAAAGAAGAGGATTAGGTCCTCCCTTGGTCACTATAATATAGGCTAGGTATACTGGCAAAATTAAGGCCCTATGCTATAGCCACATACCTAGGAGCAAACTTGGCTAAGTGCTGTCAGCGTAACCCTTCATATAGCCATTGTGATCATCAGTTGCATTTACTTATAATAGACATAACAATAGGCCAAAATCACTAAATGACTATAGATTAAATTGCTGATTACCCTCTCAGGACTATCACATGGTCAGGCCAATTCACTTGCACTATAAAACCTGAAACAAACCAGTAATTGGTGGTATGGTAAGAGGTAACAGGATTTGAATCCATGACATTATGCATTGCTGCACAATAATACCAGGATAGCCATACCACTAGACTATCCTTCCCTCAAGAAGAAGAGGATTTTTGTTTCCCTCTTAGTCACTATAGTATGGACAGGTCAGCTATATCATAATTAAGGGCAAAGCTATAGTCACATATATAGGAGCAATCTTACTAAGTGCTATCAGGGTAACCCTTCATATGATAAGAAGAAAGAATAGGATTATGTCTTCCCTCAGTCACTGTGATGAGGGTTAGGTATACCAGCTAATTAAGGCTATATAATATAGCCAAGAAGAAAGAAGAGTTTTTTATTTTCCCTATACTATAGTTTTACATCTTTCCCATCCTCCAGTAGGATATTTACACTTAATAAAAAGTAAAGACATAAGCAAAGGAGAAAAGATGACTTCAACCGCCATGAAAGTAAAGAAAATTTCCCACTGCTAACTCACACTATATAAAGAAGCCTGTCCTTCCTTCACCTACTGGCACTGAAAAAAAAAAAAAAAAAGAAAATAAATATAAAAGAAAATAAACACTGAGAAAGAAAAATAGTCAATAAGAATAACCTATACTGTAGCTCCTTGCAAGAAAATATACTCCTTTGTAAACCTTTCAGATTTTTTATTCCTACCCAGGTTACTTCCCTTTTCATATCACTATCATCAGGGAGGAGTAGGGCTGTCTCTATTCATTAGGGGGCTTTCCTAGGCCTTTTTCGATAAGTTTATCTTAGATCTTTATGTCCTTGTACAGGATGTACTGGAGATCCTTTCCTTCATATAGTTTTCATAGGATCCTAGTGGTGCGATACTCTATTAAGTAGTGCTCTATTGACTATAGCTTACTGCAAATATAGTAATTACTTTCTTGGTTTAAGTGTAGGAGGTTAGGGATATAGCAGTGACCTATTCTAAACTGAAAGGCTTATGCCACTGGGTAATTAGCTATTGTTAAATATAGGCTGGCTTTTTTTTTAAGTAGTTTTCTAGTGTATTCCTTGAAGTTTTTCTATAGTTGGTCTTTACTTTCTCATTATATCATGCACCTTGTAAGCACTCTCTTAGTCACAACACTTTTGGCTTATTTGGGTTCATTTTCCCCTAACTGGACTTTCACTAGGTAGTATACTCTTTTGTTTCCTTATATGCTAGCATACCCTAATACCCTTTCAATTTTTTTGCTGGTGCCTTTCGCTTCTAATCTGCTATTCATTTGGAAGATTTCTTTAGCAATTTGCTAAAAGGGGGAGGGAGCAGGTTTACTACAGCTATTATTGCTACTTATAAGTCTGTGAACATTGTAAAGGACAACTCCTTCAGCGATACAACTGAAGCTCAGTCTGTATCGGGGGTTTTAGGTAAATCAGGATAGAAGAAGATACACAACTCTTTAGAGGACTCAAGAGATGCGCATTGAGCGAGGCAACGATGTGCTGAAGGTTTGTGGGAATAACTCTTTATTCCGAAGGTGTATACTTAAGATACTGCGTAAAGAAGAAAGAGAAAGGAAATACAGGACCGCGAGATTTCCTTCTCTTTTATACCAATCGCCAAGAGCACTGCCTCCCTTCTAGAGCAGTCTCTGTAAAACCTGTTTTGTCCACATGACCCTTTCCCATACGTCATTCAATCTAAACACTGTTCTCATGACCTTCGCAAGGCAGACGGCTAAACATGAGTGACCATACATGACCGAGTGATAATTCATGATTCGTAACGCGGAATTCCAAGGAACATCACTAACAATAGGAAACATAAGGAGAATACAACAAGTAGGAAAGTACATGACCACGGTTCGTTACAAACATGTAAACTATGCTGATGTTGTAGTGGTACCTGGTATACTCTAGGGCTTTTACCAACACTGTCCTTATCCCTTCTAATTCTCCATCTAAGAGCTGTACTTAAGTTCCAAGTACTTTCGAGGGCTTACATAATTTATATCCATTGTTGTATAGCACCACTGCAAATCCTACTTGGTGCTTAGAGGTACCTATAAATATTACTAGTGTACTAAGTTTGAAGATTCTAGGCTAGGTTTTCAACACCTCATCTTTATTAGGGAAGTGGGTTACTCTTGGTCATCCTTCTGTAGATATTAGCCATGGTCTAATAGTGGGGGAGAGCTTGTAGTTTGATATTGTTTAGTTCTCTATACTCTGCTATATGGTGCCTATGAGTATGTCTATTTAGAGTTGATATTGTCATTGGCTATACTAATAATTCTAGTCTCTATAATGGTGTTCTCAGGGGCATTTCTCTATTCTAGTTTCTTCCTATTATGTTTTAGAGCCTGTAGTAGTTTGGGTGGGTTTGGTCTATAGTGAGCATCCTAGCTCTGTAGTTTGCTTAGTACCTTGAGATCTATATTTCCACTGGTTAGATTTTTACTTCAATGAGGCACTTTTTGTTTTCTATGTACCGATGAATTTTGCATGCCCATTTTACTCCTATGGTAAGGACTTTTTTAAGCATACCTATGACTCCATAGGTGACCTTATAAGGGTGGAAAGTATCAGCCCTCTATGGTAGTGATAGAACCACTACTGCTCTTAGTAGCTTGAGTGGCATGAATAGGTAGAGTCCTTTGACTCCAATTCATTATTACTTGAGTCTGGCTAGTACATCCCTTGCTATCCATGCATAGTGCTGACAATGGTAGAAGTAGCCTTCATTAGAGTCCATGATGATTCCCAGGTACCTTAGTTATGGTGAGTGCTTTGTAGACTAGCCTAGGACATATACTTCTAGTCCTTCTTAGCTTCCTAGGTAGAGGTGCAGGAGCTCTATTTTCCCTTCTAATAGTGATAACTTTCTTTTCCTGAAGGATTCCTCCAGCTCTTTTTTACAAAACCTTTCCAAGGTCTCCTTGTTTTCTTCTTATCTATCTCCTATAGCTAAAATACATAGATCATTAACATGAATAAAGGTTTGCATACCTACCCTACTGTCTCTTGTTAGAATTTTCACATAAATGTTAAAGAGGAAGGGGGAGACTGGTAAGCCTTGTAGTACTCTTATTTGCAGTCTATAGAACCTGGATGCTATACCTTTGTCCATGAACATAAGCTTTCTGTTGCCTATGGAGGACTTTATCCATCCTGTTATGGACTCTGGAGTGTTACCTTTCTTTAAGGTTTTGAGCAGGATTTCATGGTGGAATATATCAAATCTCTTTTATATGTCCATATAGAGTAGGGTGACCTTGTTGTACTGGTTTTGTCTTATTATTACTTTGTGCTTCACTGTATTGACTACATTGATTTTTGATCTTCCTGGCAGTACACTGTACTAGTTTTTGTTAGTTATACTATTGTTAATTATGACCTATGATACTCTTGTCACCATTATTTTCTCCATAATTTTTCACAGAGTGTCTTTTTGGAATAGGTATCTGTAGGCATTTAGTGAGGTGTAATCTATCTTTTTGGATTTCAGAATTGCCAATCCTAGTATTTTCTTAAAGATACCCAGGTGAACTCTATGCTACATGAGCAGTATGAGAATATTAGGGATAACATGTGGGGCAAGCACTTGTATGTTCTTCTATATCATGTACTAGATCTAGTCCAGACAAGGCACTATCGGATGGGGCATGCTTTTTAAGCCATGCTATACCTCTTCTCTGCTAATGGTGCAGCTTATGATCTTTAGGGCTTGTCTATTATCTACTTCTACTGCTAGTTTATTTAGGAAGTAGTGTGCTATGAGTGCCTATGCTCTTTCATCTAAGGAGGGTATGTTGCTTATGGGGGCTAGCGGGAAGTCTCTGATGGTCTAGGTGTACCTGAGCACTGCCTAGAGGTCTTTTTAGTTTTTGTCTACTAGGAAACTTTTTCAATACTCTTCCTTTGCTTTATAGACTACTTTGCTGAAACTTTTCTTTACTTCCTAGTACTCACTTTTTCTTCATTTGCTTTATATGTTCTTAGCTCAGTACCTATCTTCCGCGAGTTTTGTCTTTTTCTGTTAGAGATCTTCATTCCACTATACCTTTCACTTAGTGGTGATAGTTTTTATTGATAGGGCTCTGTTTTCTCATATTTTCCTCATGATGGCTTCTTTGTTTTCTTTGGCCCATTAGTTAGGGATATTACTATCAAATTCGGTAGGCTCCTACTAATTCAGGTAGTTACCTTCTTTCTCAAAGTTGACCTTTTGGTAGTCTAGTACTCTGGTCTTCGTACTTATCTCGTCTGGTTTAGAAATGGTTATTATAATAACTTTATGGTTACTAGGAGTCTGTGTATACTCTGGGGTTATCTGCTATTCTATGTTCTATTCAGTAGCACTTAGGGATAGGAATGCTATGTTGATATCTGTATTCCACTAACTTCTATATCCTGTTCTTGAAGATGTTTCTAGTTTATTGAGCAGGTAGTATCTATAGTTGCATACTACTTCTACTAGTGGTTCTACTGTGGTGGTCTCTATGTCTAAGGCCTCTCCCTATCATAGGTAGTGCATGTTGAAGTCCTCTAAGACTATATTTTTGTTGGGGGTGAAGGTTGTTCTCCATTTTTGTTAATAGTTTTAGGTGCTGGGGTAGATGTATATGTTTGTTATATTAAGGTCTTCTTCTTTTCCTATTTATACTCTTGTAGCCTACAATTTTCCTCCTTCATTTCTAATTGTAAAAGGCTTTAGGTTTAAGGCTTTAGAGATATAGGTTGCTATTCTTGACCTCATCTGTTGCCTCAGGTATAGCCTGTAAAACCTTGGGTATACTATGGGGATATTGCTAAAGGTTAGTATTTATTACACCACCATGATGTTGGCTTTGTTTTCTATTGCTGTATTAAGGAGTCTCTGTAGGTTGGTATTCAAATTCTGGTAGTTATATTGTTGGATTTTAAAGACAGGCTGTGGGTCAAATTTCTACTGTATTTTTTCCCTCTCTTCTACCATCTTATAATTCTTCTTCCATCTAGATTTCTTTACTAACTTGGTCTATCTAGGCCTGTCTCTTACCTTCTAGTTCTCTTGTATACAGGTCTTTTGCTGCTAACCTTGCTATGTAACTTGTGCTAGTGGCCCTATGACTCTGTTTGCAGTTTGCTTAGTATTCTCCAAAATGTTCAGATGGTCCATTGTATCGGCAGGTACTGACTATGCACTTGTAGTCCTTAGTTGCATGGTATAGAAGTTCCTTGTACATATTTCTGCATATGCTATAGTTTTGTTAGCTTTATATATATATGGTACTCAGGTGTCCATATTTAAAGCACTTGAAGCACTATGTTATAAGGTTTATCCTCCATGATTTAGCCACTTTGTAGACCTTGTTAAACAGTATTACATACTTTTCTAGTTTCTGGACATAGTCTTCTGTTAGTCTTATTGCTACTACTATGTACACAATGCCTGATGGGTTTTTCTCCCTGTCCTCCTTACTCTTAAGGTATCTTGTAGCTAATATTTCACATCCTACCATGGAGATTAGTTCTTATTATAGAAGGTAGACTGGTACTTCTCCAATGAATTGCATTAGGACTAAGTGGATGATGAGCTCAGTTGTGCTCACTGTGACTCTAAATCCTTCTCTTTCTATTTCATGATTGGTGTTCTTTTTTGTTATGAAGTTTATTTTGTCAAGGTATAGTACCATGCTATTCACTGGTACTATAGGAGGGGTTGTAATAATGACTGTGGATTTGTGGTTGACTCTGACTGTGATCCCTCTGAGTTTAGCTGGTGCAATTTTATCTATGAGGACCTTGAGGTATGTAGCTCTTAACTTGTCTTGGTCTGCTCTTGCTACCTCAGGGTAGACTACTCCTATTATAGGGGAATACAGTTCCCTTTTACTGATGGGGTAAGTTTTGAGTTTATTTTTGCTTGCTTGGGTCTTTCTTATGTAAATTGGTTTTGCACTTCTTGTGATTCTTTGGCTATAATCTGAGCCCAGGTTAGTTATTTCTTAGGCTCTAGGTCTGTGATCAATGGGAGTCTTCATTAAGTCAATAGTATAGTGACTATAGACTGGGAGGTGCTTAGGATTACTTGTATCTCTACATGTGAGCCCATGTTCTGGCTCTACTTCTTTGCTTATTTAGTTGGTTTAGGATCATAGGCTGTACTCTTTTTTCCTTGGCCAAGCTGTTTTTTGTGACTTGAGGGGTAGGGGTATGCCTTACCATGTTTCCCTATTTGTCTTTCATAGTATTGACTATAGCTCTCAGGTACCTTAGTTTGCTAGCCTATTGTTGAAGTGTAATGAACCGTGGTCATGTACTTTCCTACTTGTTATATTCTCCTTGTGTTTCCTATTGTTAGTGATGTTCTTTGGAATTCCGCGTTACGAATCATGAATTATCACTCGGTCATGTATGGTCACTCATGTTTAGCTGTCTGCCTTGCG
>JABYPW010002132.1:0-12301 GCA_016880775.1 Phymatotrichopsis omnivora | reverse complement strand
GTGTGTGTGTGTGTGTGTGTGTGTGTGTGTGTGTTTGTGTGCGTGTGCGAATAGTGACTATAGTTTGAACCTAAACCAAAGTTCTGGTGAAGTGGTAAAGAAGTTGCGGGAAAGCCTTTATTAGCCGGAGAGCGCTTTTTTTTTTTGTTGTTGTTGTTCGTTTGTTTTTGTTACATACTTTATTTTTTACATAATGTTGCGATGCAAAAAAAAAAAAAAGATGTATGGTGGGGAACATCTAAACGGGATGCGCCAAAGAACCCGATCGCAAGAATCCTTACTACAACACAACAGCAAGAGAGATTTCTATTGGAAAAACTACAATATGTGCAGAAGACACAAGGCCATCATTCTAACATCTTAATGTGCGAAATATGGTTGTGGTTGTGGAGCAGTAGTAGTTTTGGTTTGTACGGGACCCGAGACTTTGAACGCATACGAAGTTGTTAGCGCCAATCGAGGTTTCGTCAACAATCTCGGCTTCTATTACTAACAATAGCATAGTTTACTTCCCAATTTGGTTAGTAAGCCTGAGGAAATTTGAACAAGACCTACCCTGGTTTAGACGTCCCCTACTAAAACCTCGATAGGTTTCTTTTTTTGAGTTTATTTTTTTATTTTTTTTTGAGTTTTTAATGGAGTTACATTATAACACGCTAGAAATGAAAGGAAATAATTGAATTCATGAGGGGTACTTACGTTTGAAAAGTATTCGGGGTATTCTAAACTGGCCTGGCTTCCTATTAGTCAGAACGGTCGAATGCTCTCCAGGAATCCCGGGAGCGTATTTGGGCTCCCGGATTGGAGCTCCCGACGCTAACATTGCTAGTTAGTTAACTAGAACTGAGTCTGTTAATTCTCAAGTTAGAAACTAATGCGTTTACTACCTATCTGAAGCTTAAGCGAAGAGCTTAAGTAAATAAAAACTAAAAAAAAAAAATGATGTACGGTGGGGAATATCTAAACGGGGCGTACTAAAGAACCCGATCGCAATTATCCTTACTATAATATAACAAATTTCTTTTTAAAACTACAATATGTGCGGGGGATATAAGGCTATTATTCTATGTTGTTAAAATGCGAAATATGGTTGTGGTTGTAGAGCAATAGTACTTTTAGTTTGTATGGGACCCGAGATTTTTTGAATGCATTAGCTTACTTCCTAATTTGTGTTAGTAAGCCTGAGGAAATTTGAACATTATGCCAAGACCTACCTTGTTTTAGATGTCCCGCTCCATAACCTTCGTAGGAGGGGTTTTTTTTTTTTTTTTAGTGGAGTTACATCATAACACGCTCGAAATGAATGCAGAAAACCGAATTCACGGGGTCGTCATGTAATCGGGAATTTCTAGTTATCTGATTGGCTGAAAGCCCTAGCGTCAAAAGTCCAGGAATTTGAATACCTCGAATGAATGTCAAACGTGAGTACCCCTATTATCTGAATTCCCAAATTTCCAATCCCACACGACGAGTCGGAGAATGTGAGTGACTGATGGTGGATCGGAAGGTAACAAGGACGAATTCTCCGGAGAGGGATATGAGGCATCAGTCATTAAATAATGCCACTGTATGTAATCGGCGAATGCCAAGCTACTATGAAACCATACTTCAGCAATGAAGTGGGATATGTTACTTAATTCAATCATTTCCCACAGTCTCAAGGTTTGGGAAAAATTTACAGCCCCCCTTTGCTTTCACTTTAGTATATAGGCATACAAACATTTAAGATCTTTCAATTTGTCACAATCGTTCTCTAAGATTTTCCGCGGTTGTTGATCGTAACATTCGCTAGTTTTCGGAGGCGAGTGATACTGCATGACTTGCTCCGAAGTTAGAAATCTCGCTTTGGTCGATGAAGGTTTAGTCCTCTTATAGCTAAGACATCTAGAATATACATGTACTTGTGCAATTTTGTAATGTATTGAACATTTATAGTATTGTCCGGGCGGTATGACAGCTACGACTCTTAATTTCTCGCGAAAACCCAATATGTATGACGTCTTCTGGCTGTAAAGCTACGCACGCCCGGGAATACCGTTGAAGAGGTATGCTCGTCATAATTACCATGTGCAGTAAAAATGGCTTTTTTTTTTTTTTAGCGCGGATCATAGAGAAGGCCGGATTGGGACCACACAAGGTTCGGAAAGTCTAATTGCGTTGAATTTCCAGTTTCATTTCGCCTGTATAAATAGCTTCATTCTCCGGTATCTACGAAAGCATTAGATCACAACCACAAAGTCCCTGGGACTACGCTGTTTATTTGTTAGATCTCATGAAAAGGTTTTATGTTCTTTCTTAAATTTTTCTCTCGAACCGACAGATAACCGTGCAAAGGACTCCCCGAGATTGCGCCATCAATTCTCCCGATCGATAAAGTTGTTTTTTTCGTTTTACTTTACGCCAACCGACAATTGTATTCGAGGTCTCTTTGCCCCCGCTAGCCAAGTCTTATATTCGCGATTTCGTCCTTATCTCAATTACGAGTAAACGAGGCCCGAGGACCGAAGCCTACAGCGATAACCGACGACCGCACGGCGGAAACCTGAACCCCTTTTCCCACTACGTCCCGAAGACACCGGAAGGTAGCTCTCCGAGAGACAGACCCTCAATGCGCCTAGGTCTCAATTCGGTGGTGATTGAACCGTTGAAATATTTTCGGGGAGTGGGGATGGCGCGTAACTCTTGGCCACGCGCTTGTATAAGTAAGTAGCTGGACTCTAACTTGAAGCTTATTATTCAATTTGTACTTCTCTATCTAACCGCAGACAGAGCAACCGTGTTCCCGGGGAATCCAGTATATCTACAGCACTTTTTTCCGATGCAAGTATAATTCTTTTAAATTGCTTAGGCTTTCCCTGGCGAGGATGAATAGATTGTGGGAGAAAGGTAGTTTCAATTTTTACCGTTCCCTTTTTATGAGAGATGCTAATTCGCCGGCAACTCCGTTGTCAATATCAGATTCTCGTGCATCAACGCGTTTTCCAAATCAAGCAACGCCCAAAATCTCAAAGCAGCTGAGTGAGGGCCTAGGAGAGGCATTTAAAACCCCGAAAACCCTGGCTGCTGAAAGACAGCGTCAAACGCCCCTCAAAATTGCTTCTCTGGGCCATTCCTACGTGCAGGCGAACAAGACGAAGGAAGCAAAGTTCCTCCTCGAGAGTGCAATACCGAATCTTGAAAGCAATTTCGGTAAAAACAATCCGCATACACTTGGAGCAAAGTTCGATTTAGCACATGCATACAGAGACTTGGGGGAGTACCTAGACGCAATTCCGCTTTTGAAGAGCCTATTCGAGAGTAGGCGCGAACCATTTGCTCCAGATCCGGCGGAAATATTGTCGTCAATGCTGTCAATTATACGAAGAGATAAAGTATGTCTCTTCTCTAAATCTTGTTCCTTGGCAATATACCTTCTAGAAGACCACAAAGACGATCTCGGAGATCAACGCTTGAAAGCAATCAGAGATATAATTAGGTTCACCGACGCGAATGCTCGTTTCTATCCGGACGATGCCAAGCTACTATATCAGTGTGCTGTGGGAAACCACAGAAAGGTTTTCGGCACGGATGAACAACTGTTGAAATCTATACTTTCCCTAGCAGATATTTATGTAAAAAATGGTGAACTGTGTGAGGCAGAATCCCTTTTGCGGTCCGAGTTGGCTCTTCGAAAACAAGATCTCGGTGAGCGACATGACCGCACGCTGGAAACGATGCGTTCTTTAAGTTGTATTTGTATAAGGCTCGGCCAGGTGGAGGAGGCTCTACAGCTCCTCAATGAGGCAGAGAACGGTTCGGGGCTGGATTCTTTGTAGTGGAGGTGTTTCTCTGAGGCCGCTTCAGATTGTCTGTAACCTATTTTAGCTCTCGCAAATTTCATTCTGTATGGTTGGCGTTTGGATAATTGTTTTTCCTTTTCACTGCCATCTCACAACAGAATCCTGGCGATATGCATCGCTTTGCGAACTCATTTCTTTATTATTCTTTCGACAATTTGCATTTCATTTTTCGATATTATGAACACGATGACGCGTGTGGACGGAATGAGAGCATTATGATTACTATTTGTTGTTTTTGATGATTTCCCGCCCCCCCCCCTTACGTTGGGACGAATATGGTATATTCGAGTATCGATCTTTGAAACGTATTATGTAAAATTGATTGAACTGGTAAATTTAAGTTGACGGGTATTGGTGAGAAGACGAAAGTTAGGTACGATGGGTCGAATGATTCCACACGAGACACAGGCGAAGGGTTACAATTGCATTTCTTATCTGCGGAAGTGGTGCAGCAATCCCGTGGTTAACCTATAACAGCTGTAACCATATATACATGTACTTGTGGGTTGCCGTCCGCCTCACTTCTGTGCACTCCTCAACTACATGTACGTATACGAATAAGTTTAACAGGAGCATGCAAATAACTTTACCTTTAGCGCTCTGTGTGTTTAAACCAGAATGCCATTACTCGGGACTGTAGCTGCGTGCAAGGGAATGATTATTTGTACTCTGTCCTGCTCTATTCTTCATTCCCTCTCCATCAACCTTGCAATATCATTACTTTAGAGAAAAACGAAATCAATTTAATTTCAAAACCGTTGCATAAATTAGAAGTATTCATTTCCGGGTAAACCACCAGTCAATTTTGTAAAGAGGAAAGTTTTTTTTTTTTTTTTTTGTGTGTGTGTGTGTGTGTGTGTTGTGTGCGTGCATGTGTGTATAACTAGTGACTATAGTCCAAATCCAAATCCAAGTTCTGGCGAAGTACTAAAGAAGTTGCTGGAAAGCCTTTAGCTGGAAGGGGGGTTTTTTTTGATTACATACTTTCTTTTTTACATCGTGCGGTGCTATGGATTTCTAGTAGTTTTTATTAAGGGTACTCACGTTTGAAATGCGTTCGGATATTCCAAACTGGCCTGGCCTCCCATTTGTCGGAGCGGTTGAATGCTCTCCAGGAATCCCGGGAGCGTATTTGGGCACCCGGATTGGAGCTCCCGACGCTAACATTGCTAGTTAGTTAACTAAAACTGCGTCCTGAGTCGCCAAGTTGGAAGTGGCGCCGTTTACTACCTGGTTTAAAATTAGGTGGAGAACTTAGATAGAACAAGAGAGAAAAAGGGGTGTGTGTATGGTGGGGGACAACTAAACTAGTGTTCGGTGAGAAACTAAATGGAAAACTTTCCCTATGCGAGAAAACTAGGAAAATAACCTAGTTTTCGCAGGGGCACTGGCGACCACGGCGAGAAATGCGAGAAATGGTATTAAACCACCAAGTTACAATTCCACTGTAATTATAGTAGTTGCTACGCTTAAATTTTTTATGGCGTATGAAACTGCGTAGATATAACCTCCTTAAAGAAATTTCATTCAAAAGGTTGTTGACAACACTCTCAAAGTATTGCCATCATGAATTGCTCTAAACACGATGAAGATGACTATTATCTTTAGGTTTACATGAAATTTGACAATGATTCTTATCAGTCATTGTAGGAACAGTTAGAAAGTTCCAATGAGCTAGGAAAAAAATGGGAGCTAAAGGAGGCAATAAAAAAATAATTGAAGGAGAAGTGAGAGTATGTAAGACATCGGGGGTATTCAAATATGATTTCCAAAAGAGGTGTGGATGTTCCAAATGTAGGTCGAATAGCACCAATGAAGGTTTATTAATATTGAGAACCCTATTGAGCATGGGGTGATAAATAGCAATGTGGTGGTAACATGCAGAAAGTAGTGAAAGTATTCATATTAGCGTGTCTTACCTGATAATTGACATATTCATGATCTCTCCAACTATTCATTTCCCCTATGGTATTACTCCCTGAAATTTTCCTTAATTCTAATATTAGGTGACTGAAATCATTCTAAATTTCCTGTAATCCCTACTACTCTAACTGCACTTACAAATTGAGTTTTCTTAGCAACTACAACAACTATGTGCAATGGAAGATACATACTATACATACCTGGAAAAGCTCCCCACCATAACCTTAAAAGTCACTCATCGTCCGTCTACAATTAAGGGAAAATAGCAGAGCCTAAAGTCAACTTATTATAAGTTAAGTAAAAAATTAAGCATGGGAGAATTTGGGGGATCTTAAGTGTGGTAGTGGATTCTTTGAATCATTTTAGAAATGTTGTGGATTTTGTTCAAGGAGATGAAATATCATCAAATTGGACCTTGTTAGAAGCTGCAACTAGCACTCAAGAATCCGATCAGTTAGCTCACTTGGTAAATCACTACACCGAATTGGCAGAGGTCCTGGGTTTGAGTACCTTACTAACCATCACATTTTGCAACAGGTTATAACCCCGGGTTAGTGCAAGACCCATTATGTATGAGAGTGTGATGGTCTTAGCAGAGAACATTGTGGTGCTGCTTCAGGGGGGGTGTTGGAAGTTGCAAGCAGCACTCAAGAACGGAGTCGGTTAGTTCAATTGGTAGAGCACTGCACCGGTATGGTGGAGGTCCTAGGTTCAAGTCCCTTACTGGCCATCATTTCTTGCAACAGACCTTTTCCATTTGAAATAAATTTTTACAATTTTGTGGATGATTTTGAGAGTGAAACCATTCTTTTTGGCCAAACAAGTGGTTAATTGGTTTTCTTTCTGCTCAGTAGTGTCGTCCTGCCAATAGGTCACTTGCATGTGAGTGGAACGCGAGGGGAAATGAACTGTGGGTCATAAAACCCATTGACCTTGGTAAACTAAGGCCTTAACATAATATGCTACATCATCTTCCTTGCTGAGCCTGTTGGTTGGTCCATCGTCATTATCAGGATCTACTTTTTGTTGTTTTCTTGTAAATGGAGCTGGTCGGCCGAAGACATCATCGATCATTTTTTTTTTTTTTTTTTGGCATGGATATGTGCTTCTAGAGATATCACTAATTGGCATTGGAGGGAAGAATGTGGCATAAATTTCGAAAATAAATAAATAAATAAATAAAAAATGGAACGGCGTAAGCTTTGTATCTATCCCTGTTACTTTCTGGAATTGTTAGAGCAATCTAGGAAAAGATAGAAGTTGTTTATGGGAGTTTACTCTGTATAGGAGGTACTACATAAGTGGCAATTACCTTCCCTTCAATTACCTCCACGATTATAATTTTTGCCGGAATGTTCGTTCAGTGGCGTTTTTTTTTTTTTTTTTTTTTTCAGTTTTTTTGTCGACAGAAATTATGTTTACGCTAGTTGGTAGTACCGCTTGATACCGTATTGGGAAACTAGGACTCCCTAAGCTTATTTTGATGCGAGTAGGGACGGGGCGTATACACCTCAAGAGGCAAGAACTAGTCCCCGATACCGTATTGGGAACATCTCCTTCTCTTTAATAGAGCTGTTTCGCTATTGAAGAGATGAGCTGTGCTGACCGCCAAACACCAATTACAAGCCAGGCCAAATCAAAACTTGACATCCACACTTGTAGGATTTGTATAGTGTTGAAAGCATGTTTTTAGTTAGAAACGTTTAGAATCTCCACTCGAATTGTATTGTAACCCTAAACCCTATGTTGTTTAGTTTCTCACGTTATTTTCCTATGTTTCTCGCCAGCTTCATTTATTGCCAGCGATTTTGCAGCTCGGTAGCGTTCTCACCGTACACTATTTAACGGGGCGGGCCAAAAAAACCCGATCGCAAGAATACTTACTACAACACAACAACAAGAGAAATTTCTTTTGAAAAAACTACAATATGTGCAGAAGACGCAGGGCCATCATTCCAACATATTAAAGTGGGAAGTATGGTTGTGGAGCAGTAGTAATTTTAGTTTGTCCGGGAGCCGAGACTTTTTTGAACACATATAAATTTGCTAAGGCCAATCGAAATTTCGTCACCAATCTCCGCTTCCATTATCAACAACAGCTTAGCCTACTTCCCAATTTTGGTTAGAAAGCCTGAGAAATTTTGAACATTATACGAAGATCTACCCTGGTTTAGATGTCCCCTATCATAACTTTCGTGGGTTACTTTTTTGTGGCGTTTTTTTTTTTTTTTTTTTTTCAAGTTTTGAAGGGAGTTATCTCATAAGACATCTAGAAATGAAAGGAAAAAAATTGAATCCACGGGGTCCTCATGTAATCGGGACTTTCTAGTTATCCGATTGGCTGAATTCCTTAGTATCAAAAAGTCTGGGAATTTGAATACCTTGAATGAATGTCAAACGTGAGTACCCTTATTATCTGAATTCCCGAACTTCCAACCCCACACGACGAGTCGGAGACTGCGAGTGACTGATGGTGAATCGGAAGATAACAAGGAAGAATTCATTAGGTGGGGATATGATGCATCAACCGTTAAATAATGACACTATATGTAATATGCGGATTCCAAGGCGCCTATGCAATTATGCTTTAGCAATGAAGTGGGATATAATACTTAATCTAAGTATTTCCCACAGCCTCAAGGTTTTGGGGAGGGTTTTCAGGCCATTAGGGGTACTCACGTTCGGCATTCATTCGAGGTATTAGCGACCTTCACGATAGCGATTACGAGGATGATTATGCGAATTAGAATCACCCCAGCCACACCAATAATCGCGATTTGGAAAATCTCCCCGGGAGGAGATTTTCCAAATCAAAATCATGATTCTGCTAGCCTCGGTGGAGAAGCGTACTGAATTTTGCTCAGAGCAAAGATTGTTTTCTGGTGGATCCAAAGTTTAATTCGTGCGTGTAAATTGCATATGTTAAAAATCCAAACCCCACACCTGATCTTATATTTACGTAGTTGTGATTACGTAGATGTATGGACTTTAACTCCTTTCGATAGATACTTCAAACTCTAATGATCAGCACAACAACCGGTATCTCTGATAATAGCCAGCGTATTTTTTAATACATTCACGTCGAATCGCTATAATCACGCATAATCACCCTCTGCCAGAATCACTACCGTGAAGGTCGCTAACATGTATCACGTATTCGATCCGTCTGTCACACTACGCACGCTCGGGGATGCTGTGAAAGAGGTGTGCTCGTCATCATTGCTATGAGGGCGAAAGTGGCCTTTTCCTTACCGAGAGCATAGGGAAGGCCGAGTTAGGACCACACAATGTTCTGAGTGTCTAATCACGCTGAATTTGTGGTTTCATTTCGCGCGGATAAATAGCTTCATTCTCCGGTGTCTACGAAAGCATCGGATCGCAACGACAATGTCGCCGGGACTACGCTGTCTATTCGTTTGATCTTACGAAAAGATTCTATGTCCTGTTTTCTTACCCTTTCTCTCGAACCGACAGATAATCGTACAAGGGACTCCTTGGGACTGCGCTATCAATTCTCCCGATCGATAAAGTTGTTTTTTCGTTTTTACTTTTGCGCAAACCGACAATTGCATTCGAGGTCTCTTTGCCCCGCTAACCCAGTATTTTATATTCGCGATTCCGTCATTACCTCAATTACAAGTGACCGAGGGCCGAAGCCTTCAGCGATAACCGGCGCCCACACGGCGAACCCCTTTTTCCACTACGTCCCGAATACACCGGAAGGTAGCTCTCCGAGGGAAGGACCGTCAATGCGCCTAGGTCTCAAGTCTGTGATGATTAAGCCATTTAAAAATTTTCGGGGAGTGAGGATGGCGCGTAACTATTCGCCACGCGCTTGTATAAGTAAGTAGCTGGACTCTCTCCAACTTGAGGCTGATTATTCAGTACGTACTTCTTTATCTAACCGCAGACAGAGCAACCGCGTTCCTGGGGAAGCGATTATAGGAACAGCAATTTTTTCCAACGCCAGTATAATAACCTCCAGTTCAACCAACTTGAGGCCCACTCCCAGCTCCACTATACTACAACTGTGGCCCCTACCCTTCCTGACCCAGCTCTCACTGAATCTGTCAAAAAGATACGGTCAGGGACCTCCGAAACTGCTAAAGCTGTAAAGAAGCTTGCCTCTTCATAGACCCCTCCTTTGATCGCAACAACTTGCAAAGTGCTATGCCTAAGTTTTCCCTGGTGAGGATAAGCAGTGCGGTGAGTGGTTGTCAGACCTGGCACTTCTCCGCTGGTTTAGTGTACATGTGGAGAAAGGTACGTTTAAATTTTTGCCATTTTCTTCCTTATGAGAGATGCTAATTCACTGGCAACTACGCTATCAACGCCTCTTCCAACTCAAGCAATGCCTGAAAATTTTGAAACAACTGAGTGAGTGCTCAAAAGAGACATTGGGCGTCAAAGAACAGCAACAAGCACTCATTGAAAAGGCGTCTTTTGGCCATTCCTACTTGCAGTAGAACAATGAGAAGGATGCGCAGCTTCTTCTCGAGAGTGTAATACTGGATCTGGAAAGGATTTTTGGTAAAAATAATAAGCATACACTTGCCGCGAAGTTGGATTTAGCAAAGGCATACACAAAGTTGGAAAAAACTAAGGAAGCAATTCCACTCTTGAAGAGCCTATTCAAGAGCAGAAATGAGCAATTTTCTCCAGGTATGGAGGAAATATTGTCGCCAATGCTGTCAATTATACAAGTAGATCGACTAAAGTTCTTCTCTGAATCCTGTTCCTTGGCAATGTACCTTCTACATGACCACAAAGACGATCTCGGAAATCAGCGCATGCCAATAATCAGAGATATAATACAGTTTGCCGCCTCGACCGCTAGGTGGAATCTGGACAACGCCTAGCTACTATATTAGTGTGTTGTGCAAAATCACAGAGATATTCGGCGGGGATGACAAAATGTTGGAATCTATAGATTCCCCGTCATATATTCATGTTCAAATGGGTGAACTACTTAAGGCAGAATCCCTTTTGCGATCCGAGTTGGAAATTCGAAGACAAGATCTCGGTGAGCGACATCTCCGCACGTTGAAAACAATGCATTCTTTGGGATGTATTTGGATGAGACTCGGCCGGAGCCAGGAGGCTCTACAGCTCCTCAGGGCGGCGAAGAGTGCCTAGTGGGATTTTGAGATAATGGTAGCTTTTCTTTAAGGCCGCTATTTTAGCTCTCGCAAATTTCATTCTTTATGGCTGGTACTGGGATAATCTCTTCTTTTTATTGCTATCTTATGATAGAACCATAGTAATACTTATCACTTTTCCTGTTTCGATATTATGGGCACGACGGCGTTTGTGCACGGAAATGAGAGCGTTAAGATTGCAATGCGTTATTATTTTTTTTGCTAGTTTTTTTTCTTTTTCTTTTCTTCCCTCTTCCCTTTGGGACGAATATATATTCGAACAGCGATCTTCGAAACTTATTATAGGAAAGTTAATTGAACTGGTACGTTCACTTTGACAGCGTTTGATGAGAAGTTAAAGGTCAGGTGCGATGGTTCGAGTGATTTCAGACGAAACACAGAGGGAGGGTTCCAATTGCTTTTGTTATCCGCGGAAATGGCGCAGGAATTCCGTATTTAACCTATACCAACTATAATCATATATACATGTACATGTACGTATAAGCATGAGTTTAGCAGATGCATGCAAATAATTTTACTTTTGGCACTCTATGCATTTAAACCGGAACGCCATTACTCGAGACTGTAGTTTCGTGCAAGCGAACGATTATCTGTACTCTAGGCTTCCCTATTCTCCATTCCCTCTCCATCAACTTTGCAGTATCATTAATTTAAAGAAAACTAAACCAAATTAATCTTGAAACCGTTGCATTGAATTAGAAGCATCGGTTTCTGGGTAAATTATCACTCGAATTTTGTAGAGAGGAAAGCTTTGTTGTTGTTGTTGTTGTTGTTGTGCGTGTGTGTGTGTTTGCGTGCGTGTGCGAATAGTGACTGTAGGCCGAACCTAATCCCAAGTTCTGGTGAAGTGCTAAAGAAGTTGCGGGAAAGCCTTTATTAGCAGGAGGGCGCTTTTTTTTTGTTTGTTTGTTTTGGTAATATATTTTGTTTTTTATATAATGGTGCGATGCAATAAAAAAAAAAAAAAAAGAGAGAGATATATGGTGGGGGACATCTAAACGGGACGCGCCAAAGAACCCGATCGCAAGTTTCCTTACTAAAACACAACAAAAGAAATTTCTTTGTAAAAAACTACAATATGTGTAGAAGATATAGGGCTATCATTCCATCTTGTTAAAATGCGAAATATGGTTGTGGTTGTAGCGCAGTAGTGGTTTTGGTTTGTGTGGGACCCGAGACTTTTTTGAACGCATAAGAATTTGTTAAGGCTTAATCGAAATTTCGCTAACAATCTTGGCTTCCATTACCAACATCAGCTTAGCTTACTTCCTAATTTGGGTTAGTAAGCCTGAGAAAATTTTAACATTATGCCAAGACCTACCCTGTTTTAGATGTCTTGGTCCATAACCTCTGTAGGTTTCTTTTCTTTTGTTTTTTTTT
>JABYPW010002131.1:0-12302 GCA_016880775.1 Phymatotrichopsis omnivora | reverse complement strand
ACAACCACCGAAAAAAAATGAAAGAAAAAAAAAAAAAAAAAAAAACACCCACAATTACCACCAGCACTTCTTTCACTCATCCCAACGCCATCTGTATCGTACCGTACCACTCTCCCCGGGGAGGGGGGGCGTTCTACCTCAAACTATACTCTCTCCCAACATCCTCACACAAACGTCATGGAAGACAGTCTTGGGAGGTAGTCCGGTTACAGCCCAATATCCGCATCAACAGTCTCAATAACCCCCCTCAACCCCCTTGCATCTTTAGCCTCACTCTCCCAATAAACTAACGTATTCTTCACATCCTGGACCGCCTTTCGCCAGGCCTTCGGCAACTCCAACCCCGCCCTTCTCGCCGCAAGAATAACCAACGCATTACTCGCTAACGCCCTCAAAGCCAGCCACGCGCCATGATGCCGATGCGTGATGACATTGGCAAGAATAAGGTTTGTGTCGATCTCCAAGCCCTCCCGGGCAAACTTCATGATCTTCGCATCTGGTGAGAAGGTTGGGGTGGAGGGATGGTGAATAAGGTAGTAAATAAACGGTCTATAAACCCTGGAAACATTCCACAAGTATCGCATTCTCAAGTACTGTAGTCTCTCGTCGTCGCAGGGTTCCTGGGAGCTCTCGGGGAATTTTAAGACTTGTGGAAGACAGGAATACCATAAGCGGAGCTGTAATTCAAATTCCGTGGCGGCATTAACAAGATTCTCTATTTTCACAAAGCGTTCCTTTCCATCACCCAAATCGCCGCTCGCAATCTCCAGGACCCCTGGGCCTTCCCTTGACTTTGCGCTCGAGCTGGGACGTCCACTGCCGACGACGTGACCGGAAAATGCCTCCCAGATTTGTATCTCGACTTTTCGGAGCGCTATTTCGGCTAAGTAGTAGAACCAGGTTTTTTCATCTTCTATTCGTTTCTCTGAGGGTTGTTCTTCAGTGAGGGAGCGGTAGGCGCTTCGTGGTTGCTCGAAGAAAGAAGTCGAGGATTGAAAAGCTGCTGACGCTGCGATTTCTCGGGGAGGGGAGGGAAAGGCATGAGGGTAGTCGAGTTCGTTGAGGCCTGAGGAGTTGGTCTCAAGTTCGCTACAGAGTTCGCTGGGCCTTTTTTAGCATAGGGATAGGCATGGGGGTGGGATACTAACAGTTCGGATTTTAAACAACTCCAGTATATTCTCTGCTCCAGACCTCGTGTGGACCGGGCTGGTTCCTCCACTTCGGAAAAATCGTGAGAACTTTTTCCTTTACGATGGAGGTAGCCTTGACAGCTTACGGAGGCTGCGTTGAACATTTTCCAGGCGGCGAACTGGTTCATGGTGTACATATGGTATATTCCGGCTAGGAAAAGACATTGCACTGCGATGAGCTTATTGGATGTCATTACAATTCCCAATCGTTTCTTTGCAGCATAGAAGTATTGTCGACCGATTTCTGCTGAGGGATATAGTGTTGGTGGTTCGTGAGAAATTAATGGTGAGCGTGGGTTGAAGGGGGCGGAAATGGCACCGAGGGCAGAGACGAGAAGCTGTTCTCAACTTTCCAGCGATGAAAAATGGATCAGGGGCAAGAAGACATACCACAAGACATGCTTTCCCATTCCAGCCGAAACCATGATGAGTAACTTCGTAGACATAGCTATCTAGAGCCGAAGCGTCGAGAACGGGATTTTTGGTGTGTACGTTGCGGAAGAACCGGTAGACCAGCTGTGGGATTTCGTTCGGATGTTGTTGCATCCTATCTTCTAAAAAACTTTCCTTGGTGAGATTCTTCCTCGAATGCACATTATCCTGCAAAGACGCTGCACTGCTTCCCACGTCATTATGTGTGCCACTCCATTCTTCATCGTCATCCGAATCATCGTTCCGGTTCCGAAATATCGGCGCCAGCAAATCATCCAGCGGGAAATTAAATTTACGGAACGTAGGCCATTGCAACACGGATTCCACTTTCCCGCCTACTGCCGTAACAATAGGGATCAAAAAGAGCTCCGAGATATCGACCCCGCCTCGCTGGGGTACTGCCGCTGAGGTGAGCGGGGGAGTGGAAACAGCTTCACGAGGAGGGGCTAAGAGGGAAGGTAGGTCCTGCGCGTGACGGCCGACGATTCCAGCTCCCCTCTCCCCGCTTGCCGAAGACTCAAGAGACGATGAAATGGGTGTGTTCTGGTCGCGTGCGCCGTTATCCAGGAGCGCTTCGATCTTGGATAATTTGTCGAGAATGGCAAGGGATGCCGCGTCAAAGCTGCAGGAACGTCAGTACTAATCTCTGTGCCCCTCTTGTGAGCCAGCAATTAGAGGAGTGATTGGACGAAAGGAATAGTCCGAAAATATTATATATATCAGGCACCTCACGTCGCCAACTTCTCCACCTCATAAACACACTCCGCTCCAGTCTGCATGCAGAACCCACACTGCGGTCGCTGGTTATCGCACTTTGTCTTGCGACCTCGGCATACCAAGCAGGCACTGACGGCGCGCTTTCTCGGATAGTTGGAGGCAGCACGCGACTTCGCAGCATGTGGATTAGGTCTTTTGTTTGTGCTCTGGGTGGACGCGGCCGTTGCTGTTACTCTATTGGGCGTTGAGGTCGATGGGTGCGTGGGAGCCAGGTTGGAATCGTTCATCGTGGGGCCGCGAGCTGCAATTTTCGTGGATGTCGTGGATGATCAGGAACCTTCAACGTTGGCTGAAGGGCTTTATGGCCGATATTCCCCGCTGGGGTTTTCGATGTGGAGTCCCCGTGGGGCTGGGTTCCTTTTTCTTCTTCAGGGAGGAGATTTGGAGAACTAGAACCGCTGCGGACCGAAGGCTACGAGTGAGTATTAAGTCTGCTCCATTCTCGCTCCTCTTTCGCTTTCCCCGTACGAATGTTTCTTCAACATAAACTCGCAATTCTCAGCCAGCTTCATACTTATGTAAATATCTTTATTTCCTCGTAGCCTCTACTGTCTAGAAGGCTGTCGTCGTCGTCGACCGTTTTTCTTTTTCTTACCAAACCCCGAAACCGTATTCCGACCCCGAAGCCGAACTACTAACGCATCAAAGAGGCGTCAATACATCGTACCGTTTGGTCCCTGCATAATACAATGTCCGAGATCGTTTAACTTTCGCGACGAGGTGGGGACACTGGTTGAGAATGTCGCGAGACCACTGCACACTACAGCACAGGAGTACGTTGGTGTGCAGCTACTTCTCCGGAGAGGCGGCCCGAAATTGCACTGCGGTATTTTTTTTTCTTCATCCGGTGTGGGAGACATATGTAGAGTACATGTAGAGTACTCTACTGTAGAGTACTCTACTCTAGCGGGCCGGGGTTGAGTTGTGGAGATTGTCTGCAGGGCTTTGAAAATGAATCCTGTTCCTTGACGGAAGTCCTTCGACTCCACCTACTCGATGTACTCTACATGTATGTATACCTCACCGTGCATTGTCGCATTTTGTATGAATGTGTGTGCTATACATACACTGATACACGACAGCGTTATGTGCGCTCCTGGGTGTGGGTTCAAACCCAAGGAGGCCTCGAGTTGGGTATTGGATGACGAGAACGCTCACGGATCGACCAACACAAGCAACGGTGCGACCTACTCGGCAAGATAGTGATGTTTTTGGAGGATGAGGAGTGGTGCTGTGAAGTGCAAGTTAGTGTGCATTCAAATACATATACATGTATGTACATGTAGCTGTAAATGTACATACATTACATGGTCTCTGCCACGTGGTTTGCACTTCAGTATGTTCTGGAACTACATGTACTTTACATGTAGTACTTGAGTGTGAGGGTAAATGATCGCAACTCTTTCTGAGCCAATCGTTCTATGTGGGCGCAAGATCAGCCCAATAGGATAGGGTTGCGATCACTTTTATCCTCACAATAACGAGCGGGAAAAGCGCTAATAGGAGCAGAGCAGCCCTGCATCAATGGGCCCTCTACCATCAAATTTTATCAGATTGCGATCACTTTTGTGCACACCCGAGTACATGTATGTATTTCCAAAGCTACGTCCGAGTTCCCTGGCAGTTGCGACTATGTGTTCGAGTACTGTATTCTACATCCTTACGCGCGCGGGGTTTGACCATTGGAGATGCGCATATGCACAAAATGGTAAGATAAATAAAGGTAGCTGTCGGGGGAAGGGGATGCTTAATTAGAATAATTTTTCCCATGTAAGAGAGCTGCAGGCTACTAATTTTCCCCGCGGGGTTGGGTATGTGGACCCGGGTTTGAGCACGGCACTCAGTTCTGTAAAAGAAAAAAGTTTTTACGGATAAATGAATAATACAAGTATGTATCTTGCTAGACATCAACAACTGACCACTGATATGTAGAGTACTGTAAGTACAGCATTTCTTTTCGCCGACGCCTGCATGAGTGCGATGCACGCTTTCCATCCATGGGGTATAAGCAACTGCAGGCCTTCAGGAGAAACCCAGCTAACCAAACCGCTTCCAGAGTTCTTGGGCTTGAGTGGTCGGTCGTCTTCAGCGCACAAGTATTATTCCTTGGTGGTACAACCACGAATCCACACCGCAAAAAAAAAAAAGAATACACCTACATGTAGTCACATTATTTTCATAGCATGTTTTAACTGTGACAGCACTTTTTTTTTTTTTTCGGGTTTTCGCGACGATTGCCAATGCAAGACCCGAATTTGTCGAATTGCGAGCCCTATATTAACCACGGGCACATGCATCTTTCGGACGGATAGAATACCAATTCCATGGTGTGAAGTAGGATTAAATAAATTAAAGGATTACCTAAAGAAAATACAAGCGATAAGGGGGGCTTTTGGCCACAAAAGCAACATATGGCATGGCAGCCAAAAAAAAATAAAAATAAAAAAAAGACATGCAAAGTGCGAGATTATGGTGAAAATTCATTCGAGAAGTAACCCGTCAGACGTGAAATTTAGAATACCATGGATTCCCGCGTTAAAAGATTGATAAGGTGATGGAATTGCTTTGAAGGCTGAAATGTTATTGCACAATTAGCTCACAGTTCAAGCTGAACGCTTCTGCCCTTAGAAGAAGAAAAAAAAAAAAAAAAAATCGCTCAGGGATAGTGTTTGCCCCCGGACAATCCCGCCCAGCCCTGCGGCAGAAATCGTACCAAGGCAATCTACGTAGATCCTTCCTCATCGTTGTAAATCTGCTTCGATACTGCGACAAGGCTTAAAAAACCATGGTGTTAGGGTTAGCCCCGGTTCCTACATATGTAATATGCTCCACGATCTCCTTCCAACTTATGAAATAGGTGTTGCATTTCTCCTCATCACACCTAGTCTCTGACGGCAAGTGTAAGAGTTGGACGAATTGGCATCCAACATCTAACACCACAATAAATTTTTACCTCCACTACACCCTTTCGACAATTCGTGGATCCACTGTCTCCCATGCTAAGTCTACTCATAGGGCCGGGACGGCATTCCTTAGATGTTCTTTTTGCACAATTGCGACTATTTTGTCACTAGAGAGCGATTTTTTTTTTTTTTTTTTCTATTAATTTATGCTCCAGGAGACTCGAATGAGTGTGTGAATAAACGTTTATACTTCGTGAACGAATGACAAAATACTTTTGATTTTTTACAGCTCTCTGCAACCAATCTTTCTTCAAATAGTGTTAAAACAAAGTAACGTATGGCACCGGGAAGCGAGACATCGCGGGGAAGTGAGACGACGCCGCGCAACAACAAAAAATTATATTTCCTTCACAACTACGTATCGCATTACATAGAGAGAAAATTTACTAGACAAATAAAACCAGGCGAAAAATTCTAAGTTTCCAGATTATATAACGAATTTCTCAAAATTGAAAGAGTTATTTTTGAAAATAGGCAAAAAAATACCACGTTAGAACACCCCCCCCTCAAACAGCCATAACTTCCCCCCCTACCCCCGAGAGTATGAAGAGGTTTGTGGAGCGCAATTTCGTAGCTATTGGGTTTACATTTTTCCGATATTGGAGGTGTGGTGGGAAAAGGGTCGCTGGTGGCATCGCAGGATATGGGTACCCACCACGTGACAGTGAGTCTGCTACGTGGTATGGTAACCTCTTTGGCACACACGCAATCCCAAGCACACGAAGGACCAGAAAAGGTGAGCAAAAACTGGCTTACTCAATTCCTCAACCATTATTCAAACCTTGCTATAAAATATGCGGCTCATTTGGACCGTCGACGTGTGTATGCCAGTGATCCTCGAACGATCCGTGATAATTTTTGGAAGGTTGGCGGGATTATTTGAAAAAAAAAAAAAAAAAATCTACAGCCATACCAGATCTTTAACGTAGACGAAAAAGGGTTTTTAATGGGGATTTCAAGTAAGTTGAAGATGATTTGCTGGAAATGACGCAAAAATCTACGAGTTACGCATGATGGAATGAGTGAAATGGTCACAGCGTAAGCCATACGTGCTACTAGCTATTCACTTCCGCCATTTATTGTGTACAAATGTAGTGCACATTATATGGGTTGGCCATCGTTGTGGATGTTGGGGGGAAGATATCATGTTTGCTTACTCTCCAAAGGGTTGGACGGATGTATAAGCGGTTAACGGAACTTTTTGATCCATATACGAAGGAAAAAGTTGATGCACCGCGACTACTTATCGTCGATGGCCATACCTCGCATATTCGCTTTTATTTTTGAAATTATTACCTCGAAAATAACATCATTCTTTACTGTTTATCTTCTCACAGTACGAACTTTCAACCTCTTGACGTTGGGTTATTCCGTCCTCTTCAGCATTACTACGGCAAGGGAGTTGACGATTTCATGCGAGTAACCAACACTTCAATTCGAAAGATTTATTCCATCCATTAATCATTCAAGCTCGCAAGCAGACGTATACAGCGGCAAATATTGTCCATGAATTTAAAGCCACCGGGACTATTCCTTTACGCCCAAAACTTATCCTAGACAAATTACAACACCGACTCACCTCTACCCCGACCCAACAAAACTTTCTACCTAGCCTTGAGAATACACCTCACAGTAAGCATGGGTTACATCTTTAGACCAATCGGGCCCTCTCATTAGTACGTAGCGGTGCTTCAGAAGATTCAATGCGATTGTTGTACGTTTCTCCCATACTACGGAGGATGCTTTAACTGCAAATGATATCCATGCACACGCCATTCACCGGATTAGGGCAAAATACGAGGAAGTTAATGTTAACAAAAGGGATAAGCGTGTGCTCTCGAAAACGTGGGTTATTACCGTTGAGGACCTATTTTGGTTGCGAGAAGAAAGAGAGGCCAAAGACTGAAAAAAAAGCTGCAAAAGTGCGAGCCATAGACAATAATAATAATAAAATGCAATAATTACCGGAAAACCAGTAAGAAAGGCACCGATTACCCTAAAAAAGCATTTTCAGTTTTCAAATCCCAATTCTGCAGTTGATATCTTGGATTTCGGGGTTAGAAGTGGTAGTGTAGTACGGGTGCAAGAATTACACCAAGATCACCAAGATGCCCCAGCGGTCCCACCATCCTCCGATCCTCAATGCCCCCCAAAACCAAAACCGATGATGATCTGATCAACCATTACAGATATCTTTGTGAGCTCAGAAGTAGGCAAAGAGTTGCGGCTATGAAAAGGAGGGTTGTTTTAAACCAGTATTTTTCTCCTATTTCCCAAAACAACTCTTCCAATTTTCCGAAATCCGCTAATCTGTAAACGTAGAAACTTTCGCCTGGTTTTATTTGTCTATTAATTTTTCTCTCTCTATAATGTGATACGTAGTTGTGAAGGAAATATAGTTTTTTGTTGCGCAGCGTCTTCTCACTTTCCCGTGATGTTTCGCTTCCCGGTGCTATACGTTAGAAATGTCTCCATAATTGTCCGCTGCAATATTTTAATGCATACTCAATGCATTGTACTTGTACATGTACTTAAATGTAGAGCTTAAAATAAAAAGTAAAAAATAAATCAATTTTAATTTAATTATACTCAATAGCCTGCCCATAAATCGCCGGGCTGGGCAGGCTAGCTGGGTAATTAGGCGATTAAGAGTAATCAATCACCCTAGCATGCGCAAAGCTGCTCATACAAGAGCCGCCCCACGACACGTCCCGCCGCCTGGCTTCTTAAAAAGATGCCTCAAGCGACAGATAAAAATTTCTACAGCAGCTTCAACTCTCCTTAAGGCCTACAGTCTTCTTTTTTACGCAACCAAAGATGGTCTGCCATTTTTCCGCTGCCTCCGGGCGGCGCCGTGTTGCTTGAGTTTATAAATATTAATAGATACACATGTACTTGTCTAGTAATTATATAACACATGTAAATGTTCAAAGGTTTATCAAATTAGTTATATAATCGGAGGTGGCGATTCATCCGCTTACACATATAATCTGGAAAATCTTTGCACTCAATTCTTTAAGACCCCTCAGAGCTTTGAAAAGTAAATTTATCCTAAAGCTTAAGACTGCCTAAAGAATTAAAGGTTTCTTCAAGGCTAGTGTCTTGCTTCTTAGGGTTGCCTTAAATGATAGATAAAATCCTTAACAGCAGATTTAACTCCCCTTAAGGCCTGCACTCTTTTTTGTATGACTAAAGGCAGTCTGCTATTCCATTTCTGCCACTACTGGGCAGCACCACATTGCTTGAAATTTAAATATGAATAGATACACATGCACTTTCATAGTAATTATATAACAAATGTAAATGGTCAAAGGTTTATCCAATTGGTCCAGCAGAGGTTATGATTCACTTACTTAGTCATATGATCTAGGAAATTCCTACACCCAATTCATAAGAACCCTTGAAGGCTTATAATGTTATCCTAAAAATTAAGACTAGCTAAAGAACTAAAGGTTTGGTCAACGGGTATGCCTCACTTCTTGAAAGTCCCTTAAGTGACAGATAAAATCCTCTGAAGCAGCTTTAACTCCCCTTAAGCCCTCACTCCTCTTTTTTTTTGTTAAACCGAGAATAATCTTCTATTCTGTTTCCACTGCCACTAGGTAGTACTTTTTGAATTCATCATCGTTAAATGTAAGGTTATGCGCAATAACCCTTTCAGAAGCTGTTTATTCTATTATTTTTGCTTTCTATTCTTTAAGACCCTATAAATACTAGACAAGTATATGTATATATATTAATATTTATAATTTAAGCAATGCAGTACTAACTTTTTTCCTGTTAAACGTGTAATTTGTTCAAAAATCAGCCAATGTGGTCTGAATTTATAAGTAGGAAACGGAAAAAAAATTTCTAGTTAATATGAAAGAATGCTAGGGGAGGACCTTTTTTATTTTTCGTTTATAGCTTGTTTTTCGGTCGCCTTTTGGCGGAGAAATAAATATTATATTTTCTTTTCTGTAATTTGGTGTTTCGACCGTGTCCGAGTAGCCTGTCATGTCCGATTAGCCAATAATGTACAGTATGTAGCAAAATTGATTTTGCGTTGCGTTTGTCGAAAAGTCCGATTTCATAAGGTTTTGTAGAGCAAGTGGGGCAAAATAGACAGAAAGCGGAGCGTTCATTTTCTGTCATAAGCACACGAGTCATTGTTATATAACCTACCAACGCTTTAGTACTAGAGGGTTAGAATTCCTCGTAATCGTGATCTATCTCCAGAATTAATTCTATCGATATAACGCTGAATCCAAACACACTCTCTCGACTCTTCGAGTGAGAAAAAGAATTTGGTGTTGAACGAAGAGAGACGAATAAAGGACTTAATTCTCTAACTAACGAAAGACCAGGACAAACAGCATACCAAATATCCTCTTTTCTCTACACGAAAACCTTCAACAAACAGAATACAAACGAAAGACTCCAATACACCAAATGCTTCCGCAACCGGTACACCCTCCGATGGACTCCAATATCCCGAACGCTCCCGCAACCAATACATCCTCCGACAGGCCGAACGTTTCCGTAGTTAACATTTGACACTTCACGCTTTGACAAATAGGTTCAGCGACGGTGATATCGTGCATTAGAGACTAGTATTCGGTGAGAAACTACATGGAAAACTTTCTCATGCAAGAAACTGAGGTAAAAAGCACATTTTTTGCAGGGGTGGAGGTGACCGCTGCGAGAAATGCAAGAAATAGTATTGAGCCACTAAGTTACACTTTTACTGCAATCGTAACACATGCTATGTTTAATTTTTTATGGCATATAAAAACTGTGGATTAGTGCCTCGCGAAAAACTTTCTGCCAAAGGTTGTTTTACTAACATCCTCGAAGCATTGCCATCATGGACGGCTCCGAACATAATTAAGACGATTATCTGCCGGTCTAACCCTAACCTACTTAAAAATATTCGGAGAAAAAAGTGAGAGCGTGTTAAAATTTAATGTTGGATTTGTATAGTGTTGAAAGCATGTTTCTAGTTAGAAACTTTAGAATCTCCGCTTATATAAGTTGTATTGTAACCCTTAACTCTATGTTTATTAGTTCTCACGTTATTTTCCTTCACTCCTTATCGGCTTTATTTCTTACCGGCTTCATTTCTTACTGGCGATTTTTGCAGCCTTGTAGTACACTATTAGAGAGAGCAGATCATGGAAGCAGTACTAGTACGTAGAATAACTAACGGTTTTAAAAGTTCCCTATCCGAGGGCATATGATAAGAGCTTCTTGGCTGCAGAATTTTAATGGTAGCGAATGAAAAAAGCAAATGTTAGACCAAAAATTTATATGTGAAACTGAAGGATCAAGGGATATCCTGCTAATAATTACTAGTTTCACCGGAAGTTCAAGCTTACACCCTGCACTCATTAATTTCCAAAATTAAACTAAATCTATATGTAGCCAAATTCTTTTTCTTATGCCCTCGAAATTGGAGAGTCCGGAATGCGAGAGAGAATCTGAACTTCCCTCGGATCGCTACAACTTGGACGGGGCGTGTACGGCCAATGAAGGTCAAGGACATAGTCACAAGTATAGGAGCATCAGGATGTACCTTCATCTGCTATCCGGAATGTGAGACTAACCAGATCTGTTAGATACTCATTCCAAATTTCCCTGCTACCCATGTTATTCTTAATGGCATTTCTGCAGTAATCTATTTCAGCTGCATTATAGAATACCATGCACATTATTTCATTACCGCCGCCTCCGAAGAAAAAAAAAGCGGTTTTTTTTTTTTTTTTCACCGAAAAGCGGACTACGGGGAATATACTAACGATGTGTCGGCATTGGGAATGATAGAGGCGTGCGGACATGGGTGAGTTGTCCCGGAAACTTCTAGCTGTCTTTCCTGGCAATTGGAGATACCGAATTAAGATGCGGGAGGAATAAGTAAGATACTTCGTGCTAAATTCCCAAGTTCTTCTCTGCAGGAGGTTGAATATGTATATAGCTTTGCACACGCGTTGCCGTTTTTAATTTCGCCGGGGCCCCAGTGGATTGCAGCGACGTCTACAGAAAAAATGGCATTGAAGATTGCAGTGATTGTTGCATTGGCAGCGCTGGCTTGTGCTAGTGCAGCCAGGATGGATGTGTGCACACTTGAGGAGAGGGAGTTTTTGGCCACGGGATGGGGTGAGATCAAGGCTTTGGTGGCATTTGGAGATAGGTTTGCTTTTCATTTTTTTTTTTTTTCCTCACGGAGTTCCTATGTGTTGCGGATCATAAATATCAATACTTGCAATTGCAACACCGGGGGCATGGTTAATCCCATTTAAAGGGATTATACTGAGGGGTTGTGTGGAAATAGTTTTACGGACGAGGGCAGAATTTACTACTTCGCTGAGCACAACGGAGAAGCGCCTCCAGTAAACTGGGTTGCTCCGGAGGTATATACTTCCTTCCACACTTTCAAAATTCCCGCTAATAACTTCAGAGCGCCCGCAACTCAACTGCCAGCGGGGGTCAATCCTGGGTCCGGTACGTCGAACAATACACCGGAATCGAAGTATCCCTCCCCTTCCACCTCCGTCCTCAAACTCGCTGACCTTCAGGTCCACAACTACGCTGTCAGTGCCGCGGTCTGCTCCAACGACCTGACCCCTTTCATTTGGCCTGGGCTTAATGTGCCTCTTCCTGCCATTAACGACTACCAACTCCCTCTCTTCATCTCCGAGCTCACCACCTCCAATAAACCGCTCTTCGACCCGGCCGGCACGCTATTCAGTATCTGGATTGGTACCAATGATCTCGGACGAAATATCATGGGCAGTAGTCTCCCAACGGCCGGACAGGTAAACTATACCGACTGTGTTATGTCTACCATGGAGCAGCTATATTCTCTAGGAGCGATGAACTTTATCTTGCAGAATAACGCACCGTTACATCTTGCACCGCTGTATGCACCAGTAGAACTGGGGGGGGGGGGGGGGGGGGGGGG
>JABYPW010002130.1:0-12303 GCA_016880775.1 Phymatotrichopsis omnivora | reverse complement strand
GGGAAGAGGGGTTCAAGACCTTCAGAGCTTTAATCTAGTAGATACCCTAGCTCAAATAATAGGCAGTTATAGTTAGTCATTGAGGGGTGCCGATCTATCCTACATGCTAAGGAAATTTCCTGCATCACTAATAAACAAGTTGTACAGTAGAGCATCAGGATAGACCTTCATATATAGATAACATTTACTATAAATATGCTTTGCCACTGGCAAGACCTTCACGCTAGTTACTCAACACCATAAACTGTACCATAATATACTCTGAAGTTCACACCTTAAGTGAAGCAGGGTGTAGAAAGTTGGCAAAGGATTAGCAATAAAAACTGGAACTCAGTACTTCACCAACACATGCTAAATGTCCTCTCAAGCCATCATGCGATCCTATAGGGACAGGTGCGCAATAGATTAGCAAAAACCAATACATGATACTACAGCTCAGTAGCTCTTAACCACCTTCCCATTACCTAGCAGATTGCTCTGCTTTGGTTGACCACATCTTACTTTTTTTTGGATTAATATGAAAGAATCTAACTATAGTATCCTGAAGCATCCAAGTGTTTTGTCATCATATACTCTGCTTAAGTAGGTCCTATAAAGAGATCTGCCTCTCACTTTTAAGGTGGAAAGGTGGAGATTTCACAGAAAGAGGTTGACATACTAAACAGTGAACTACTACAGCTAGCCTATCTGTACATTAGTTAGCAACACTGAACCCTAAGGTAGTACTACTTACGAGGTAGGTAGTGTAACAGTCAGCTGGTTTTTCTAACTGGAGGACACTCTTGTGCTTGAAACCCTCATATATATAAATGTTAAAGATACAGCCCAACATTATCAAAACCAGATACTTGAAGTGAAAATATTATCTTAGGGTGACACTTAAGATCTACCTACAAAGGGGCCCTATATCGATAGTTTAGCTCTGTCTACCTGTTTTCTTTTGTCTACGACCATGTCAAAATTGTTTGATGTATGACTATAAGATGCTGGTAAGAAGTATATAGTGAATCGTATTACGCGACTATGTCATATGCTCTTAATTGAGTGCGACGCCCCGTCCGTACATCAGTGATCCAAGGGAGGACAAGATAAGTATATAGTGAATCTAAAGATTGTGAGAGACCTGACCATATATAGAAGATAATGATGATGATGATTTATTCTTCATTTTCTAAACTACTCTTTATAGTTTATAAAAGAATCTGCATATAGTCCAAGACTATGGCATGGACTACATATAGAAGATGATGATAATAATAATGATTCAATTCGATTTAGTAACTACTCTACTTCTTCTATAGCTACTCAGGCTGTCTATATGCAGTCCTCAACTATGGTGTATCACATATTTCTCCCCTAAACTGAACTAAAAGAAAAAACAAAAGAAAAGGTATTACAAACTTAATTATACGACCAGTTGTCCCAGTCATAGGACAAAGTAGAAAAATATGTAACCAAGAAAAAACAAACAAGTAAAGGCTATCACCCTCCTACTCCTCTCTAGCTAGGCAAACCTTAGAATAACTGGTAAACTATGAGGTATAAGTATATACAAGTTAAAACAAAAACTAAGAAAAGAGACAGCTAGAAAAACCCAACCATAAGAAATGGTTCCTAAGTAAACTAAGATATCTTTACTTACAAAAAAAGGAAAAGAAGGCTAGAGGGGGAATTCATGATTCCATCGATTCGGCAGTAGCAGCATGGAGGTCATATACCCTTTAGTTTATCTCAGCTAGGCCTTTGAGATAGTTGGGGTAGGCAGGATTATTGGTAGGGTGAGGGGCGATACAGTTGGTACACTTGAACACTGTATGGTCATAAGATCTCCCTTTACATTTGCACTCTGTATTACCATAGGAGTACTTGAAGAGGGCTTGGGGCTGGTGCAGAGGCAGCATTATATGGGGTATGTACAATGGAGCTAGTGGTGGCCATAGTAGCAGCAGTGTATACACTGGGTTGTGTAGTAGAAAGAAAGGTATTGTTTGGTCCTATATACCTTGTTAAGGATAGACAGTCCCTAGGAGATACGATAGTGGTTGTTGTTGATGATAATGGTAACCACAATAGAGGAGGTAGTTTTGCCAATGAGCTTGTCTTTCGATGCCAGCTAGCACAGGGTTTGGGTGAGGAGTACTCCATAGTTGTACATCTCAATTTCATTTATGATCTTGGTCATGTACTCTACCTCGGAGGTATTGGGGATGGGGGTTGGCATATTGTACATGATATACTTCTTGTGAAGGAAGTTTTAGCATATGCTGGTGGTATTAGGGAAGTACTTTCAGATTGCTTCCTCGATGGTCACTTTTTACGCTAGCACTTGTCCAGCAGTAGTATTCTCCATAATAGAGAGAAAGATATTGTAGTGGCCTGCTTGGTGAACTGAGTGGATACAGCAGGCAGAGGGTGCTTTTTTGTTAATAAGTACCTTGTTGACATCATCGCAGATGGTAATAGGGTTGAATGGGGGAATTTCTCCCTCCAAGTTGACGATTATCTCTCTCTCCCTCTTGGAAGGGTATTTGGGAAGGGGAGGAGCATTAGTGGGGGGGGGGTGGGGGCAGTGCAGCTGTAGCCTTATCTTTGTTTTTACAAATGGCCTAGGCCTAGGTATTCTCATTACTAGTAGTGGGCACTGGGGCCAGGGGCAGGGTAGGCAGTGTAGAAGTGAGCTTTTTGACTACTTTGGCAGTTTTAGTTATTTCTGGCCATATTTTCTTAATTGAGTCAGAGAGTGCTTAGTCAGTAAGGGTAGGGGCTACCTTACCCAAGGCGTTAGCAGATGCAGAGTAGGTGAAGGTGACCTCGAGGTCATCAAAACATTGTTCGATAGCTTATTGGCTAGTGTAGAGAGAGGCAACAGCTTCTTAGATTTTTCCAATTGACTGCATCAGGGCAGGGAGGCCAATTTTGAAGAACTCTAGAACAGATAATGTTGTAACTACTGTAGGTATTAGTAGCTTGTCAATAAGTCCCTTATTGAAGTTTTCCATGCTAACAGCATTATGAAGGGGGTCCTTGCAGAATTTGATAAAGGTCTTGAGGGTAGAGTCTTTTTAAACCTAGATGGGTGTGGTTATATGGGCAGGGATAGAACCAGAATAGGGGTTGCATGAACTTTGCAACATTGTGAAGATGTTTGTCATTGCATAGAGACAAAAATATGGAAAACTAATAGAATGTATATATGCAATTTGAAGGTGCAAAGAGGCCTGACCACACATAGAAGATGATGATAATGATGATTCATTCTTTATTTTCTAAAATACTCTTCACAGCTTATAAAAGAATCCATATATAGTCCTAGACTATGGTATAACCAAACATAGAATATGATGATGATAATGATTCATTCTTTATTTTCTAAACTACTCTTCGCGGTTTATAAAAGAATCTGCATACAGTCCTAGACTATGGCGTAACCATACATAGAAGATGATGATGATGATGTTTTAGTTTTATTTCGATAACTAACCCCCCTTCTATAGCTACCTAGGTCATCCACATACAGTCCTCGACTATAGCATATCACCCATTTCTCCCCCAAACAGAACTAAAAAGAAAAGACAAAGGAAGAAGTATCACAATCTAACCATACAACTGGTCGCACCTGTTATAGGACAAAGCAGAAAAAATATGCAAGTGAAAAGACAAACAAGAAAAACTGCTATGACCCTTCTACTCCTCTCTAGCTAGGTAAACCTTAGAACAACTGGTAGACTATAAGGTATAAGTATATATAAATTAAATGAACATCAGAAAAGAACAAGCCAAAAAAACCTAACATGTAGAAATAGTTACCAAGTAAACTAAGATAACTATCCTTAAAATAAAAGAAAAATAAGGCCGACAGGGGAATTTAGGATCCTATCAACTCGGCAGCAGTAGCATGGAGGTTATCTACCCTTTGGTTTCTCTTGGCCAGGGCTTTGAGATAATCAGGGCAGGAAGGATCATTGGTAGGGTGAGCGGCGAGACAGTTGGCGCACTTGAATATTATGTGGTTGCATAATCTCCCTTTATATTTGCACTCTATATTACTGTAGGAGTGCTCGAAGAGGGCATGGGGGCTAGCACAGAGGTGGCATTATATGGGGTATGTGCAGCGGAGCTGGTGGTGGCTATTGTTATAATTCCAAGGTACTACGGACTTATGCAATAATAGACTAGTACCTAGAATGTACCTAGTAAGTATTATACCCATCACAGCTACGAGGCCCTACCTGACTTGTATGACTCTGCCTTAGTAGTCTTACACATAACACCTATGGTAAAGTGTATACGAGTAACAATCTATGATGCAATACCCATATGACCACATGTGATTGGAACATTGGTATATCATAGAAGGAATTAGTAACCCTTGTAGAACAGGGGGCCTGATAAGTCAAGCCAGTTATCACAAGAGGATATGACATGTCAGAGGTTATAGCAATCCTTTGCTCATATATTGATAATCTTTGGCTGTCTGAGATCTGGACTCTTCTAGGCTATGCATAAATAGAGATTAGTGATTAAGATATTTGTCATCGATGATCTGTCGAGTTCTATTTCCTTATATTTCCTTAGTCATCTATAAGTTATTTCTTTAGATAGAATTGGTATTTAAAGACAGGCTTTGGACACGTTCTTTGTGGGTGGGGCGAGGAAGCAAGGGCCCAGTTAATCAATACTGGTGCTCTTTCCCATTGCCCTAGAATAAAGCGCTGAGTAGTAGTAGGTACTAATAAGTGTGACGGTGGTGGAGGCAACTAGGACTTGTCTCTAAGGGGTCTACTTGGGTATCAACGAAAGACAGCATATCTGGCATTAACCTTTAAGGTTCAAGTACCCTGGTAGTTCGGAGGAAGGTAATCAACGGTTCAACCTGAGGTCGGCATAGGCTAGTCTACGGACTCCTCAGCCTGTTGCCGTGTCTACCCACGTACCTTTTGGTATGCTCAGGTGTTCACACTTGAACCTAAAAAGGTAGTTCACCTTAAACCTAAAATGGGAGCCAACAAACCTAGTCATATCCTCTTAATTGAGTGGCGACGTCCCAGTTCCTGGCATTTAAATCGCTTGGGGAAAGTAGGTAAGGACACGTTCTTTGTGGTATGGGCGAGGAAGCAAGGGCCCAGTCAACCAATACTGGTGCTCTTTCCCATTGCCCTAGAATAAAGCGCTGAGTAGTAGTGGGTACTAATAAGTATGATGGTGGTGGAGGCAACTAGGACTTGTCTCTAAGGGGTCTACTTGGGTATCAACGAAAGACAGCATATCTGGCATTAACCTTCAAGGTTCAAGTACCCTGGTAGTTCTGAGGAAGGTAATCAACGGTTTAACCTGAGGTCGGTATAAGCTAGTCTACGGACTCCTCAGCCTGTTGCTATATCTACCCGCGTACCTTTTGGTATGCTTAGGTGTTCACACTTGAACCTAAAAAGGTAGTTCACCTTAAACCCAAAATGGGAGCCAATGAACCTAGTCATATCCTCTTAATTGAGTGGCAACGTCCCAGTTCCTGGCATTTAAATCGCTTTGGGAAAGTAGATAAGGACACGTTCTTTGTGTTAAATCGCTTTGGGAAAGTAGATAAGGACACGTTCTTTGTGTTAAATCGCTTTGGGAAAGTACAGAAAGGACACGTTCTTTATGTTTGGGCGAGGAAGCAAGGGCCCAGTTAGTCAATACTGGTGCTCTTTCCCATTGCCCTAGAATAAAGTGCTGAGTAGTAGTAGGTACTAATAAGTGTGACGGTGGTGGAGGCAACTAGGACTTGTCTCTAAGGGGTCTACTTGGGTATCAACAAAAGACAGCATATCTGGCATTAACCTTTAAGGTTCAAGTACCCTGGTAGTTCTGAGAAAGGTAATCAACGGTTTAACCTGAGGTCAGCATAGGCTGGTCTACGGACTCCTCAGCCTGTTGCCGTGTCTACCCACGTACCTTTTGGTATGCTCAGGTGTTCACACTTGAACCTAAAAAGGTAGTTCACCTTAAACCTAAAATGGGAGCCAACAAACCTAGTCATATCCTCTTAATTGAGTGGCGACGTCCCGGTTCTTGGCATTTAAATCGCTTTGGAAAAGTAGGTAAGGACACGTTCTTTGTGAATCGCTTTGGGAAAGTACAGAAAGGACATGTTCTTTGTGAGTGGGGCGAGGAAGGAAGGGCCCAGTTAATCAATACTGGCGCTCTTTCCCATTGCCCTAGAATAAAGTACTGAGTAGTAGTAGGTACTAATAAGTGTGACGGTGGTGGAGGCAACTAAGACTTGTCTCTAAGGGGTCTACTTGGGTATCAACGAAAGACAGCATATCTGGCATTAACCTTTAAGGTTTAAGTACCCTGGTAGTTCTGAGGAAGGTAATCAACGGTTTAACCTGAGGTCGGTATAAGCTAGTCTACGGACTCCTCAGCCTGTTACCGTGTCTACCCGCATACCTTTTGGTATGCTCAGGTGTTCACACTTGAACCTAAAAGGTAGTTCACCTTAAACCCAAAATGGGAGCCAACGAACCTAGTCATATCCTCTTAATTGAGTGGCGACGTCCCAGTTCCTGGCATTTTAAATCGCTTGGGGAAAGTAGATAAGGACACGTTCTTTGTGAACATACAGTGCTTAAGTATACTAACTGTGATGCTGCCTACCCTGCTAACGATCCCCTCTGCCTCGTGTATTTGCAAGCCTTGGCTGATAATAACAAGAGAGTAGAGAATCTGCGAGCTGTGATGGAAGAGGGAATGGAGAATTAGGGCCCCTTGGTGTTTCATCTCTTTTTCTGCTTTTGGTGTTCCCTTTGTATAAATGTTCCATGAGTTTGGCTTGTGTTTTCTCCTTTGTCTTTTCTCTTTCCTTTCTCTTTGGTTAGTGTTCTTTGCTTTTACCCCGATCCCTCCTAGTTGCTATAAGGTTCGCCTCACTGGAGATGGGAAAGAGGTTCCCTGGGGCTTTTCTTTTTCCGCTTCGCTTAAAGTTTTTCTACTGTTTGACGTACCGGGTGGTCGCTTTTGTACCGGTCGCATTTCTTTTTTGAAGTTTTACTTTCCCCCGCTGCTCTTTCCTTTCTGCCCCGTCTCTTCTTTAGTTTATTGCATGTAAGCGAGGAGGATTCGGGAACAAACCTGTATTTTATCGTGTAAACCTTAGACGCGCTGCTGACATTAGGTTGGCTGTCTTCTACCTCCGTTATAGCTTGACATAGCTGCAAGCGGAGGTTCTTTAGACGACCCCTAGCAGGGTCATAAAGATAAAATAAAAATGAATTTCCCCCCCCCCTGGACACGTTCTTTGTTTTGCGCTACTTTTCTGTGTTTTTCGGAGGAGATATGTTCTTATTACTTCATAGCTCTCTATAGCTATACGAGGATGTTCTTGTAGATGGTCGCTTACGCGACCATAAGAATAAAAATGAATTACCCCCCCCCCCAGACACGTTCTTTATCAGGGCAAGGATGGTCTAGTGGTATAGCTGTCCTGGTGTCATTGTGCAGTAACGTGCAATATCATGGGTTCAAATCCTGCTCGTCCCATTCCATACCATGAATTACCGGTTAGTCATAGGTTTTGTAGCGTAAGCAAGTTTTCCCAGACCATGTAGGGTTACCTAATTACTAGTTCAGTCCCTGTAAGTGAATGTGACCGATGACTACAATGGCCATATGAACGGTTACCCTGACGGCGCTTAGCAAGATCGCTCCTATATTATACGACTATATCATATGTGCTTAATTGAGTGCGACGCCCTGTCTGTACATCAGTGAACTGAGGGAGGACAAAGCAAGATACGTTCTTTGTCGATGCTACCTACTCCAGTAACGATCCCCTCTGCTACACTTATTTGCAAGCCTTGGCCGATAATAATAAGAGAGTGGAGAACCTGCATACTGTGATGGAAGAGGGAATGGAGACTTAGGGCCTCTCGGTGTTTTATCTCTTTTTTTGCTTTTGTTGTTCCCTTTATATAAGAGTTCTGTAAGTTTAGCTTCTATTTTCTCCTTTGTCTTTTCCCTTTCCTTTTTCTTTGGTTAGTGTTCTTTGCTTGTACCTTGATCCCTTCCAGTTATTGTAAGGTTTGCCTAGCTGGAGATGGGAAAGGGGTTCCCTGGGCTTTTCTTTTTCAATTTTGCTTAAAGTTCTTCTGCTGTTTGACATACTAGGTGGTCACTTTTGTGCCGGTCAAGTTTCTTTTTAGAGTTTTTCTGTCCCCCGCTGCTGTATTCCTTTCCGCCCTGTCTCTTATTTAGTTCATTGCATATAAGCGAGGAGGATTTGGGAATAAGCCAGTATTTTATCTGTAAACTGTAGACTGCACTACTGACCTTAAGTTGGCTATCTTCTACCTCCATCATATCTTTACATAGCTACACATGGAGGTTCTTTTAGATGACCCCTAGCGGGGTTGTAAAGATAAAATAAAATTGAATTTCCCCCCCCCCCCTGGGACACATTCTTTGTCAGGCTTCTCAGATAGTCCAAACCCCCCCCTACATTCTACCTCTTCTTTACTCTCTCTCTTCATCACTTTTCATTGGTGTAAATCTCCTTGGTGAAAACAATGACCTTGAATACCTTAGCCTCATTGTCTAGGGGATTAGCACTCAGATAGAGCTTGCTCCACAGGGGACTATCCTTACCTGGACATGTACCGACAGGTTCCTAGTCATGCATTACCACTGTAGTATGCTCTGGTGCCATTATAGCCTAAACATTAAACCCAGTGTAGGAGATATCGTGACAATGTATAAGATGTACCCTTACTTACATGGTTACAAATATGTCTACATCACAACAACCGGTTACAGCTGACAGGGCTCCAATACCCGCTAACACCTCTACTTATCACATGATACCCAAGAACTCAGCTGAGCTATACCAAATCCTGCTAGCATGAGAATAGTAAGTCAAAGGTTGCTTACAAGTCCCTATAACCCAACTAGCCTATAGCCAAGTAGCGCATCCAATTTTCAGAAACCCAGTAAATATTAGTCAGCATACATCCCCACACCATCATGAACAACTACCCCACACCCCCAAGCCACCTTCACCCCTGAAAGTGCCTTCTAAGGCAGGGACATTAGATCCTGGAATGAAGATACCCTAGAAGCAGAATACGACAGCGATGGCAAATTCCTTACCACCGACAAAAGGTACAAGGGCAAGGACAAGGAAATGACTGATGTGGACGCCACTCCTAGAAAACTGAACATGAGATATCAGGAACCTAAACATACTCAGAGCCCATACCCTAGCCAGATTACTGAGAACCTACTGGTGGCGCCCAAGGAGCTCACAGGCTCTATGACCAGAACACAAGCATTCGTCTAACTTCTAAGCAAATAGCAAGGCCTTACAGGCGAACCCACAAAAATAGCACTCCTTGGTATGTTAATAGTAGACATTTTTACTGCCCTATACAACAAAATCGATAACTAATCAAGATTCCTTATCAACCTACAAGATGCTAACCTTAAACTTGGAAGACAAGTGGAAGAGTTGGAAAAAAGAATGAAACAAACCTAACAGGCTGCCTAGAGTACCATGGCCATAATACAGTCAAGAATGTATACCTAGGCCATGTAGGACATGAAGCAAATAAAAAATAACCAACCAACGAGTAAGGAGAAGGGCAAGGGACAAAAGAAAAGAAATAAAGGCAAGAGTCAACAACAAGGAGATCAGAAAGAAACCCCACCCACCAACCTGAAGCAGAACTAAAGAAACAACACAGAACAATAAGAGAAGCTCCCTAAGAAACACCAACGTACAGAATGCTAAATGTACCTCCCAAAGACAGAGCCAGGAGGAATTAAGGACCATGCAATCCTAGCTGAGAGGCTTGCATACCAGCTTGTGATAAGGTTAAGAGATGACACAGTACTATCCCCAAAAGATGCAATGCTTGAAGCAATCACCATCAACACAATGGCTACTGTCACAATGTATACCCCACTACACCTCAACGCCAACTTCTACAAACTATACTCAATCATCATCCAAAACACAGTGAGCGGTATTCTTACAACATAGTTTGAAATGCTCAAATTTACACTGGTCACAGTAGGTACAATAGTCCACAGAATCCCAAGATTTGCCCTACCCCTATTAGGAACTAACCTCTATGAAGAAGTATTAGGACAAATCAAGGCCACCAATGGGGTATAGATTGCTAGCACGAGAATGGTCAGACTGAAGGATAGACAGGAAAAACTATACTGCTCAATCATCATCGAAGCACACCCAACAGAAATTATAAAAATCTACACCACCCAGGGAATCCTACTATATAACTAGAGGAGGAAGACAGAACTCCTACACTCATCAACACCATACATGCAATACAACAAATGCTAGAGACTAGGATATCTAAGAGCAGCATACCAGCAACTACTCTAGATGTGCACTATCTATGCACACGCACATAATACTAAGAACCACCCCTACACATGTGACATGCGAAAGTACTCGACACCCTACCCAGCACAACCAGAGAGGGAGTACAAATTAGGAAGATATTATATGAGAGAGGTGGTCAAGTGCATTAACTACTAGAATAACCACGCAGCAAACTATCCTAATTATCCTACAAGAAAAGAAAAATTCGAATAGTTTTAGGAGATGATTCAACAGTGCAGGTTAGAATGACTCCAGCGAGATGCCCAACAAAGTGAATAAGATGACGATATAAGGAGACACCAAAGGGATGAACAAAAGCATCCCATGAACAACAAAATCCCTCAGACTAGTGACACTCAACTATATGGGAAATAATCGAGTGTTCATCAACTACATGTAAACCCAAAAAACCCTAGCACAGATCATAGCCATCCAACACCTATACCTATACCAAGGAAACCCAATGCGAGGAAAAGGATATGAGACTATCATACCCTAAAGGAAAAGAGATGGAAGAATCAAGTATGGAACAGTAGTATATGTGGAGAAGTATATAGTAGAGTATTTTTCTTTCTTTCCTATACCCAGGATTAGAGACCCAGATATGGTGGCATTGAATTTCAAATCGAAAAATTTTTCATTCTCTTTTTCCTTTTTCGCAATATACCTACACCCAAAAGGCATATAATGAACAGAACTATTGACACAGGTATTCTACAAGCACTTAGGCTACAGAAAAGTATTAGGAGACTTCAACATGCATCATCCAGATTGAAGCCTATTCCAGGTATACACATGGTACGAACTACACGATGGACAAAAACTTCTAGAAATATCAACCAGCACTAGACATGTATGTATTAACATCCTAGGAGAGATCACCAGGAAAGACCCATGAGGAAACCAGGATGGAGTCATCGACCTAATTTTCGCAAGCACAAATACCTACAGGTAGTTAACAGTACCAGTAGTAGAAAGCGATATAGGAAGTAACTACCTCCCAGTAATAATAGAGCTGCACCTACAAGATACCAAACATAAAAAACTAGCACCAAACTGGAAGCTGTTCCCATCATATGACAAAGACAATATCTAACATAGTATATTACTAACTGGAGGGGATTGTTACCAAATAGGATCAGCAAGGAGATTTTCAACACTGGATACAAAAAATAATACACTAGGTCACCAAGACGTTATATCATGCAGTACCAAAGAAAAATGTCACAAAGTACTCCAAACCATGGTAGAACATGGAAATAGCTACACAATGAAAAGTCTTTAAATAAGAGGCCAGGAAGTACAAGAATGGATAGACCACTAGAGAATACTAGAACATAGCAAGAAACAAGTACTTCCAAATGATACAAGCTACCAAAGAGCAAAACTGGAACCAATGGGTGGAAAATAGCAGCGACCAAGACCTCTGGGCCTACAAGTCAGTACGAATGTAAATATCGTGAGATCGCAAGCCTGAAATTACTGCTAGGACAGTAGTACAGTATGTAGCTCAACTAATCAAATAAATTTTTTCCCCAAAACTACAGCCAGATATACTAAAACTGATATAGTACCCAGAAATGCCAGAAGTAATGGAAGCAGAAATTCAGGGAGCCCTCTGGAAAACCAGGAACACTACCCTATGATGAGATGCAATACTATACCTAGTCTGGAAACAGGTGGCAAGAGGAGAGCTGCATATCCTAAAAGGAGTTGTCAATGAAGTTCTTGGCCACAGATACCACCCTGACAACCTAAAAGAAGCCCTAGGGGTACTTCTACCAAAACTAGGGAAAGAAGACTACAGGCCAGTAAAATCTTACCAGGTAATAGCACTGCTCAATACACTCTCCAAAATTGTTGAAAAGGTAGCACACAGGGGGGGGGGGGGGGGAAATTCTTTTTTATTTTATCTTTAC
>JABYPW010002129.1:0-12305 GCA_016880775.1 Phymatotrichopsis omnivora | reverse complement strand
TTGCATAGCCTAGAAGAGTCCGGATCACGGAACAGGCAAAGATTAGCAATGTATGAGCAACGGATCGCCATGACCTCTGACGTGTCATGTCCTCTCGCGATAACTGGCTCGATCGGTCAGGCCGCCCATTCCACAAGGGTGACTAAGTCCTTGCGCGACGTGCCGGTATTCCGATCACATGTTCCGGATGGGTATTGTGGCTAGTTTGTCAGACTGCGCCACTGCACCAGAGCCGTACTTATGTAAGTCCAATAAGGCAGAGCCACACAAGTCAGGCAGGGCCTGGTAGCTGTGATGGGTATAACACTTACTGGGTGCATTCTAGGTACTAGTCTATCATCGCGCAAGTCTGTGGTACCTTGGAACTGTAACACTACATGACTATCAAACTCCTCACTACTCAGTTCAGCACAATGACAATATAGGTAATAGGACACTTCTGTAACACAAACACATACCAGGTCTTATCCTAGGTGAAAATACCCCCACAGGAAGTCTGGATCAAGTACCTAAGGGAGAAGTATGTCCTAAGAGTGTCGACCATCATGGACCCAGAGCACCTGATCACAACAATATTACCGGACATGTACCCAGCCCTAACAGCGAGAAGTTCCAAGGACACATACTACGACCGCATAAAAAGGAAAACTATTGGGGACAAAAGAAAAGGTCTATATGTCCAGAAGTGGAATGCCCCAAACATATACAAACCCGGAAGCTCCCCACTGGTCCATATCGACAAAATCCTACGAACTATCATCTTATACCTAGAAACCAGAATGCGATTCTATGGAAATATTGGAACCGGCAAGGCAACCCCATCATTATATTCTGCGAAAACCATGGAAGAAAAGGTTAAGGAAAACCTCACCGAGCAGTGGAAAACAGTAATAGCTGAAAACTCAATAGATGAGGAAGAAGTATCCCTTGGCAAGAATCAGATTTTTAGATTGCCGATCGAAATCGCAAGCCGAATATTCTAAATGAGGTCCCGGAAATTTCACCTTTCTGCACACACATCATGGGGACACAACAACCATCTTTGCACACACTGCAACCAATACTACGAGACCATTCAGCACGCGATCCTGGAATGCCTGGCAAGGAGAGAAGCGCGCGAAAAATACATACCAAAGACCTGTGACCTGGAAGCAATATTCTGCTTAGAAGAGGAAACAAAACAGATAGCGACGTACATATCGAAAACAAGAACCGGGATAACGACAAGAGGGGGAGGGGGAAATTCATTTTTATTTTATCTTTACAACCCTACTAGGGGTCGTCTAAAAGAACCTCCACTTGCAGCTATGTCAAGCTATGATGGAGGTAGAAGATAGCCGACCTAATGTCGGTAGCGCAGTCTACGGATAGATAAAATACATGTTTGTTCCTGAATCCTCCTCACTTACACGCAATGAACTGAAGAAGAAATGGGGTGGAAAGAAAAGAATGGCGGGGGAAAGTAAAACTCATAAAAGAAAACGCAACTGGCACAAAAGCGACCACCCAGTACGTCAAACTAGCAGAAGAACGTTTAAGCGAAAAGGAAAAAGAAAAACCTACGGAACCCCTTTCCCATCTCCAGCGAGGCAAACCTTACAACAACTGGAAGGGATCGAGGTAAAAGCAAGAAACACTAACCAAAGAGAAAGGAAAGAGAAACGACAAAGGAGAAAACACAAGCCAAACTCTCAAAGCACTTACACAAAGGGAACAACAAAAGCAGAAAAAGGAGATGAAATACTGAGGGGCCCTAAGTCTCCATTCCCTCTTCCATCACAGCATACAGGTTCTCTACTCCCTTGTTACTATCGGCCAGGGCTTGCAAGTAAACTGGGCAGAGGGCATCGTTGGCAGGGTGGGCGGCATCGCAGTTGGCACATTTAAGTACCATGTGATCGCACTGTCGTCCTCGGCATTTACACTCTGTGTTGCCATAGAAGTGTTCAAAGATGGCATGGGGTCTAGTGCATAGCCGGCAGCAGGGGGAATAGGTGCACTTCAGTTGATGATGACCGAAGCGACAGCAGCGGGAGTATTGGATAGCCTTTGAGAAGGCAATGTAGGGGTCAGTCCTGCAGTTCTTGTTGAGTATCGTAAGACCTTGGGAGATGCGGTAATGGTTATTGTTAACCACAACTGTAATAACAATGGAAGAAGTGGGTTTGCCGATGAGCTTGTCCTTGGAAGCGAGCCAGCGTGGGGTTTGAGCGAGGATAACACCTTGGTTAAACATCTCAATCTCCTTTCGGATAAGAGACATATGTTCAACCTCAGAGGTGTTGAGGATGGGGGTCGGCACATTGTGCACTATGTACTTCTTGTGCAAGAAGTTCTGGTGGAGTCCGGTGGTGGTAGGGAAGAACTTGCAAATGGCTTCTTCAATGGTCGGCTTGTACACGAGCACTTGTTAAGCGGTAGTATTCTCCATGACAGAGAGAAAGATGTTGTTTGCTCTAGCCTTACGGATGGAGTGGACTCGGTAGGCTGAGGGGGCCTTCTTTTCCACTAAGGCGGCGTTAATGGCATCCCTCACAGTGATAGGGTTGAACTTAGGGACTTCTCCCTTGAGATTAACATATATTTCGCGCTCATGCTTGGTTGGATACTTAGGGGCGGGCGGGATAGTAGCAGTCAGGGTGGGTGCAGCCGTGGCTTTGCCTTTGTTCTTCTTCACCACCTGAGCCTAGGTGTTGTCAGTGGTAGCAGGGGGTGCCACTGGTGGCAGTGCAGGAGCGGGGGGGGTGGAGAGGGAAGAAGAGATCTTCTTCACCACTTTAGCAGTCTTGGACGCTTCCGACCATAGTTTTTTAATAGAATCAGAGAGAGCCATGTCGATTTCAGTGGGACCTGCTTTGGTTGGGGCCGTAGCAGCTGCATTGCGGGTGGTAATGGCCTTAAGTTCATTGAAGCGGGCTTCGAGGGACTGTTGGCTAGCAGTGATAGTAGTAACCACTTCCTGGATTTTGTTTATGGAGGCCAGGAGGGACGGAAGGGTTTAGGTGTAGAACTCGAGGTTGCGGTACCTGATGTATAAGTCGCCGATAAGCAGTGCGGTATGCATTGAGATAATGTCGCCCATTCCAGGTTCGTTTTTCACAGCAGGGGAGATGCCAGATGCCTTAAATGAGGAGAACATTGCTTTCATAGTGGCAGCTTCGTCCCTTGCCTCTTGAGTTGGGGGATTAAAGGTGGGGGTTTGGGGTTTCTTTGAACTTCGCAACATGGTCACGATGTTTATCGATGCGCGATAGTACTAATAGCTGAGAACTAATAATGTAGGGGGTAGTTTGAAGGTGCGAAGGAGCCTTCGGATACCGACAAGAACCCACGCATATGAATACCATGTGGCCATACCTGTTTGTTCTGTACCTAATAGACCCCCATCTTGTACTCCCTCCCTGGCACCACCTAGCCTGTGTTCTACGTATAGGCCATATAGAAACTTTTTAGATTGGAAACCTTTGACAGAGGTAGCTCAGTCTGATGGATCAGCTACCCCTCCTTCTACCTTTCTTAGTCCCTCTTGTAGTTCTTCTGACATGTTGGATTTTCTTGTAGAGGATGTTGCCCCGTCTTATGGTGATTTGGATTTGACTTTGTGGACTCTTTTCCACTTATGTTAGTTTAGTTTTGTGCTACTTTTCTTAGGAGGAGATGTTTTCTTATTACTTCATAGCTTTCCATAGCTGCACTAGGATGTTCTTGTAGATGGTCGCTTACACGACCATAAGAATAAAAATAAATTACCCCCCCCTTGGACGCTCCTTTATCTGGGGTTAGGATGGTCTAGTGGTATAGCTGTCCTGGTGTTATTGTGTAGTAATGTGCAATGTCATGGGTTCAAATCCTGCTCGCCTTATTCCATACCACGAATTTCCAGTTGGTGATGGGTTGTGTAGCGTAAGTGAGTTTTTCCTGACTGTGTAAGGTTGCCTATTTACTGGTTCAGTCCTTGTAAGTGAATGCGACCGATGACCTCAATGGCTGTATGAAGGGTTACCCTGACGGCGCTTAGCGATGTATTGCTCCCTCTCTTAGTTAGGCCATCTAATTAAGTTTATGCAAAGCCATCCGCTATAGAGTTTGACCGAAGGAAAAGAGTATAGACACTCCTTTGTTGCTACCTAATGCTCCCACTATTGCTACTTCGGTTATCATCAACTGAAGTGCACCTTTTGCCCCCACTGCTACCTTTGTACTAGACCCCACACTATATTCGAACACTTATATGGCAACACGGAATGCAAACGCCAAGGACAATAATGCGACCACATAGTACTTAAATGTGCCAACTACGATGCCGCCCACCCTGTAAATGATCCCCTCTTCCCCGAATACATAAAAGCCTTGGCCAAAGGTAACAAACGAGTAGAGAATCTGTATGCTGTGATGGAAGAGGGAATGGAGACATAGGGCCCCTCAGAATTCTGTCTATTTTTCTGCTTGTATTGTTGCCTTTGTATAATAGCTTGGTGAGTGATTGCTTTACGTTTCTCCTTTGTCTATTTCCCTTTCCTTTCTCTTTGGCTAGTGTTACTTGCTTGTACCTCGATCCCGTCCGGTTGTTGTAAGGTTCACCTCGCTGGAGATAGGAAAGGGGTTCCCTGGGCTTTTCTTTTTCCTTTTCGCTTGAAGTTTTTCTGCTGTTTAATGTACTAGGTGGTCGCTTTTGTGCTGGTCGCATTCTCTCCTTAGTTTTTACTTTTCCCTGCCATTCTTTTCTCTCCACCCCATATCTTCTATAGTTTATTACGTGTAAACGAGGAGGATTTTGGCACAAGCCTGTATTTTATCTGAACCGTAGACTACCCTACCTACATTAGGTCGGCTGTCTTCTACCTCCTTCATAGCTTGATATAGCTGTAAGCAGAGGTTCTTTAGATGACCCCTAGCAGGGTCGTAAAGATAAAATATAATGAATATCCCCGCCCCACCCCTGGATACTCCTTTGTCATCTGGAGGAAAGTGTATATAGATAGTTAAATATCTAGAAATGGGAATAGAGTTTCGATGCTCCTTTGTCATCTAGAACTGTCAGTCACCTCCCTGTTGCCGACTTTGCTCCAGCCCCCATACGATTTCTGAACATACCTGTGGTGTTGCCGACTGCAAACAACTGAAAGGCTTCACCTGCGAGAACACTGTCCTCCGATATGCAAACTGCACTGGCCCCTACAAAGCGAACGATCCAATCAGTCTGACGATGATCCAGGCCAAACTTGCCAAGTCAAAAAGAAAGGACAAGTCCACGACCATGGGAGGAGTTTAGTTTCTTCTTTCTTTACCATGTTTTTATTTTTCAGCGATGGGACGTAGTCATATCTGCTTGCGTAAAGTGGGGAGGAGTTTGTATGTTTCTCTTTCTCTCTTTTCTTTTATTTCTGTATAGTCACATTTATCTACATAGGGGGTTTTTCTTTCATTGTTTCAAGGTTTGCCTAGTGATTGTTTTTCCCTAGTCAGCTTTTGTATGTAGTTGTCTGCATTTTTTCTTTTTTAGCACGAGTAGGTGGAGAATTTCTTTTCAGTCAGTCAAGAGGGGGAACTTTCCATAGTCAGGCTATCCTATTAAGTTAATGCATAGAGCTATCCTGCTACAGGAAGAGTGTATTTAGTTTTTAGTAATAGGAATAGAGTTCAGACGCTCCTTTGTCGATGGGCACCCAGGGCGCCTGCCCTTTCCTCCGACACTCTCAGACCTCATAGGAGAGGCGTTCAGGCCTTCCAGAGTGTCGCACCCTACCAACGTAGGATCTGGCGGCATCAGACCCCTCTTTCCTTCAGGCGCAGTGGGTGGCCATTTCTTTTTCTTCTATATATGACTGGACGATTCGAACAGTAGTCCTGAGGAGGGTAATCAGTGATTTAACCTTATAGTTATTGCGTAACAGTGTTTGGCCACCGATTTCTATTAAGCCTATTGTCGTGTCTGTCAGTCAGGTTTTACAGTCGGGGGAAGCCGAGGATTTCTTTTGTTTTATGGGTAATGCGGATGGCAGGAGCGGTGGATTTCCTTTCTTTTTAGCCATGTCACTCATTTTATTTCCTCTTTTCATAGCTAGACCATTCGATTAAGTTCATAGAAAAGTCGCCCTACTATGGGAAGAGTGTATATAGCTTTTTAGCTTAATGGGAATAGAGTTTTGATGCTCCTTTGTCACCAGGCTCCTCCCTTATCTCGATGCCCCCCCCACCTTGGGGTGAAGGTCCTCCTTGTTAAAGCCTGCACATCAGGCTGATCTTTCTCTTCTGAGTCTTCACACCTTTCTGACCATGCGAAATGGTGCTAAGTGAGACACTTATCTCACGACGATAACTGAGATACATCGTCGTTACCAACATTCATCTAAGACCTGACCATGTAAGCAAGCAGGCGAACAGAATCCCAAGATCGGTCTCCTTTGGAGGTTGTGACACACGATCGTACTGTCACTCCAGGCTCACTTAGAGAACCTCTAATCATGCCACAATAACCCTGCCCTACGAAGGATACAGCAGTGTCTGACCCCGCACTACAGTTCTTCCTAAGCAAGAAGCGACCATAAAACTGCTCACCTTGCTTAATGATACAGTGCCTGGGGCACTTGCCTATTTATCACAATGCTCTCAGAGTTCCTAGGAGAGGTGTTTAGGCCTCATAGAGCGATCGCACCTGACCACCGACCAACCAAATGAATGGATGCGACCGTCACAAGCACTGGGAAGTGCTCCGAGTAGAAGCAGTGAAGGATTTCTTTTGTTTTTGAGGGTGGGTAATACAAGTGGCAGGAGTGGAGGATTTCCTCATTGTAGCTATGACGCTATTTTTATTTCCTTTTTCATAGTTAGGCCATTCTATTAAGTTAGTAAAAATGCTGCCCCATCTATGGGAAAGTGTATATAGCTTTCAGCTCAAAAATGGGAATAGAAGTATCGACGCTCGTTTGTCACCATATAAAGGGTTACCCTGACGGCGCTTAGCAATATATCGCTCCCTCTCTTAGTTGGGCCATCTGATTAAGTTTGTGCAAAGCTGTCTGCTAGAGAGTATGACCGAAGGAAATAAGTATAGATGCTCCTTTGTCTATCCAACACCCATATCTGCACCAAGGAAACCCAATGAAATTGAAAGGATACGAGACAGTTATGCCCCAAAAGAAAAGAGATGTAAGAATTCAGTATAGAATGGTGGTTTATGTGCAAAAGTGGATAGCGGAGTGTTTTTCTTTCTTTTCTATACCTGGGATTCAGGACCCAGATGTGGTGGCATTGAGTTTTAAGTTGAAGAGTTTTTCTTTCTCTTTTTCCTTTTTTGTAGTATACATATATCCAAAATGCACAGAACAAACAGAAAAAACAACACAGGTTTTCTAAAAGCACATAGGCCACAAGATTATACTAGGAGAATTTAACAAACACCACCCAGACTGGAGCCCATTTCGAGCGTATACGCGACATAAACTATAAGATGGACAAAAACTACTAGAAACGGCGACTAACACAGGACATGTCTGCACCAATATACCAGGAGAGACCACCAGGGGTGACCTGAGAGGAAAACAAGATGGGGTCATAGACCTAATATTCACAAGCATAAACACATATGGATAACTTATGCCACCCACAGTAGGAGGGGACGTAGGAAGTCACCATTTCCCAATGATAATCAAACTACACCTACAAGACACAGAGCAAGAAAAACTGGTACTAAACTGGAATCTCTTGCCAGCATTTGACAAAGATAAGGTGGACCCAGTATATCATCAGCTAGAGGGAATTGTTACTGAATGGGACCAATAAGGGGACTTCCAACACTGGATATAAAAAACAATACATCAAGTTGCAAAATCACTATACGATGCAGTAGCCAAAAAAAACATCACAAAGTACTCTAAGCTATAGTAGAATATAGAGATCACAATTAAACATAAGGTGTTCAAACGAGAAGCCAGAAAGTACAAGCATAGGAGAACCACCAAAGAAAACCGAAACATGGTAAGGAACAAGTACTTCTAAATGATCCAAGCTGCCAAGGACCGATATTGGAACTAGTGGGTCGAAAGTACAAATGACCAGGACCTCTGGAGCTACAAATTGGTAAGAATAAAAACCTCACGGGACCACAAACTGGCAATCGCAGTAGGAACAGCGGAGTAGTACGAAGCCCAGTTAATAAAACAACTCTTCCCCCCTAAACCACAACCAGATCCCCCAAAACTAACTTGGCACCTAGAAATGCCAGAAGTGATGGAGTCAGAAATCTAGGAAGCCCTCCGAAAAACTAGGAATATAGCCCCAGGGAAGGATGCTATCCCGTACCTGGTCTTGAAATAGGTAGTGAAATAAGCGCCATATGTTATCAAAGGAATTGTCAACGAAATATTAGGCCATAGATACCATCCGGAGAACCTCAAGGAAGCACTAGGGGTGCTTATACCTAAGCCAGGGAAAGAAGACTACAGACTAGTCAAGTTATACTGAGTTATAGCCCTCCTCAACATGCTCTCAAAAATTGTCGAAAAGGTCGTACACGACAGACTATACATGCATGCAATACAGAATAATATGATTTCACCATACCAGTATGAAGCTATCAAACAGAGAGGCACAGCACATGCAGCAAACTGACTATTCTATGAAGTAGAGTATCTTCAAAAAGAAGGGTTTAAAGTGAGTACTGGTTTCTTCAACATTACAGGAGCCTTCGACAACATGGAATAAGCCTAACTCAGAAAAAGACTCGAAAGCGGAAATACCCCAGCATACCTTACAAACTGGATACTATCGTTCGTGAGTAACAGAACCATGCAAATGGTCTTTCCAGGAGCAACAGAAACCTTACACCACATAAAGTCAGGAACCCCACAAGGATCGCTGATCTCCCCACTACTCTTCGTCATATATATCACCCTACTACATGACAGCAGGGAACCGCAAAGCAAAGGTTCCTTCATCGACGATTTCAGTCACAGTCTACTCCAGAAGTAGAAAAAAAAACAACAGCAAAATCCAGGATGAATTCCAGCAGCTAGAAATGAAGGCAAAACCAATGAAGATCAAATTCTCTGCCCCCAAAACTGACCTAATACACTGGGAAACACACCATGAAAGAACACTGGAAGATGAAAAACAGCCAGTCGGAATAGGAGGAGCATGGATAGCGCCCAAAAAAGTAGCAAGATATGTAGGCTACTTCATATCCACCAAATGTACCCCGCACACCCACTACGAAATCTGAATTGCCCATGCAATGAAACAGTTTGCGCTCATCAGGAGAGATAATACAAAGCACAAAGGGCTCACCCCACACAACCGGAGATGTTTGGTAATGGGAATGCTGATACTGCAAATAACGTATGGCGCAACTGTCTTTGAACCAGACCAGACGACCGTCAAGCTCCTTAATACCCAGTTCAGCAAAATGGCAAGATGGGTAACAAGACACTTCTGTAATACGAATACGTACCAGGTCTTAGCACAAGCGAAAATACCCCCACTAGAAATTTAGATCAAGTACATAACGGAAAAGTACGTCCTAAGAGTGTCAACTGTCACTAATCCAGAACACCCAATAGCAACAGTATTACGGGACATGTACCTAACCCTAACAACAAGAAACTCCAAGGACACATATCGTGGTCGCATGAAAAGGAAAACCATTGGGGACAAAAGAAAAGGTCTATATGTCCAGAAATGGAACGCCCTGAATATACACAAACCTGGAAGTTCCCCACCAGTCCACATTGACAAGATCCTACGAAGTATCACCCCGTACCTGGCAGCTGGGATACGATTCCATAGAGTAATCGGAGGTAGCGCAGCTACCCCATCACTATATTCTGCGGAAAACCTAGAAGAAAAGATCATAGAAAACCTAACCGAGTAGTGGAAAATAACAACAGCCAAAACCTCAGCAGACGAGGAGGAAGTATCACTTGGCGAAAACCAGATTTTCAGATTACCGATCGAAATTGCAAGCTGACTGTTCTAAATGAGATCCAAAAAATAGCACCTTTCCGCGCACACCTCTTGGGGATGCAATGACTATCTCTGTATACACTGCTACCAATATTACGAGACCATTCTGTATGCAATACTGGAATGCCTGGCAAGGACAGAAGCACATGAAAAATACATACCAAAACCCTGCGACTTGGAAGCCATGTTCCGCTCAGAAGAAGAAATGAAACAAATAGCGACGTACATATCAAAAACGAAAACTGGGATACTGACGAGGACCCATGCATACGAATACCATGTGGCCATACCTGTTCGATCTGTGCCTAGTAGACCCCCATCTTGTACCCCATCCCCGGCACCGCCTAGCCCATATTCTACATGCAGGCTATATAGAAGTTTTTTGGATTGGAAACCTTTTGCAGAGGTAGCTCCGGCTGACAGATCAGCTACCCCTCCTTCTACCTTTCTTAGTCCCTCTTGTAGTTCTTCTGATTTATCAGATTTTCTTCCGGAGGATGTTGCCCTGTCTTACGAGGATTTGGATTTGACTTTGCGAACTCTTTTCCACTTATGTTAGTTTGTTTTTGCACTACTTTTCTATGTTTTTCAGAGGAGATGTTTTCTTATTACTTCATAGCATTCTATAGCTGCATGAGGACGTTCTTATGTAGGTGGTCGCTTACATGACCACAAAGAATAAAAATGAATTACCCCCCCCCTGGGTTCTCCTTTGTCCAGGCTCATTCACACCTTCAAACTACCACCTACATTATTAGTTCTCAGCTATTAGTATCCAAACACATCATCAAACATTGCGATAATGTTGCGACGACACCAGATGCACACCCCCAATCCCCCCTAGTTACCCCCAGTGACAGCTCAGTCAAGGGCTGAAGCATACTCAATTTACAACATATTCCGCAAGTTCACAGTTTCCCCCCTCACACAAAGTATCAGAGAAATCAACGTCAACTACATAAGCGACATCGACATCAAGCACTACGTCTTGTCGAAACAGATTCAGTTCTTCTCTAGTGCTGTTCCATCCCTCATTGCCTCTGTGGCCAAGATCCAAGAGGCCATCACCGCCATCGCCGCTGGCCCACAGTCCCTCGAAACCCATTTTGATGAACTCGAAGCCATCACCACCCACAACGCCACTGCCACGGCCTTGGCCAAAGCAGCCCCTACTGAAGTCAACCTCGTACTCTCAGAATCTATCAAAAAGCTACAGTTGGAACCGTCGAAAACTGCCAAAGTGGTGAAGAAGATTTCTTCTTCCCTTGCTTCCCCTGCTCCTGCTGCGCCACAAGTGGCGCCCCCCACTACTGACACCACCTGGGCCCAGGTAGTGAAAAAAAACAAAGGCAAAGCCCAGGCTGCACTGACCCCAACTGCTACCACTCCTCCTACCCTGAAATACCCTACCAAGAGGGAGAGAGAGATCATCGTCAATCTCGAGGGAGAAATCCCAGAGTTCAACCCCATCGCTGTCTGGGACACTGTCAACGCCACCATAGTTAACAAGAAAGCCCCTTCCGTATGCCGAATCTGCTCCGTCTGTAAAGCCGGAGCTAATAACATCTTCCTCTCTGTAATGGAGAACACTACCGCCCAGCAAGTACTAGCCTTCAAGCTGACCATCGAAGAAGCCATCCGCAAGTTCTTACCTACCACTACCGGCCTTCACTGCAACTTCTTGTACAAGAAGTACATCATGCACATTGTGCCAACCCCCATCCTTAACACCTCCGAGATTGACCACATATCGCTTATCTGAAATGAAATCGAGACATATAACCACGGAGTTGTCCTCGCCCAAACCCCTCACTAGCTCACCTCGAAAGACAAGCTTGTTGGCAAACCTGCTTCCTCGATTGTCATCACTGTTGTGGTGAACAACAACCACTACTGCATCTCCCAGGGCCCAACTATCCTTAACAAGAACCATCGGACTGATCCCTATATCACCTCCTCAAAGGCAACCCAATGCTCTTGGTACTGCCGCTTCGGTCATCATCAACTGAAGTGCACCTATTCCCCACGATGCCGCCTCTGCATGGGACCCCATGCCATCTTCGAGCATTTCTGTAGCAACACAGAATGCAAACGCCGCGGATAACTATGCGAACACACAGTGCTTAAGTGTGCTAATTGCGAAGTAGCCCATCCCACCAATGATCCCCTCTGCCCAGTCTATTTACAGGCCTTGGCTGATAATAACAAGCGAGTGGAAAACCTGCATGCTGTGATGGAAGAGGGAATGGAGAATTATGGCCCCTCAGTATTTCATCTCTGTTTCTTCTGCTAATGTTGTTCCCTTTGTGTAAAAGTGTTGTGGATTCAGCCTCCGTTATCTGTTT